>JAJONR010001244.1:0-99522 GCA_029582245.1 Solanum etuberosum | reverse complement strand
CAACCACAACTTCTTAATTACTTTTATTTCACCATCAAGGATTACAATCATTCTCCAGCCAAAACAACACTCGAAATTTTAAGTAAACCTATGCCACAACTAAGCTAACACATGCAAAAATGTAGGATGCGTGTCTCTACTTGTTCAACTATATGTAAGTCAACCACAACTTCTTAATTACTTTTATTTCACCATCAAGGATTACAATCATTCTCCAGCCAAAACAACACTCGAAATTTTAAGTAAACCTATGCCACAACTAAGCTAACACATGCAAAAATGTAGGATGCGTGTCTCTACTTGTTCAACTATATGTAAGTCAACCACAACTTCTTAATTACTTTTATTTCACCATCAAGGATTACAATCATTCTCCAGCCAAAACAACACTCGAAATTTTAAGTAAACCTATGCCACAACTAAGCTAACACATGCAAAAATGTAGGATGCGTGTCTCTACTTGTTCAACTATATGTAAGTCAACCACAACTTCTTAATTACTTTTATTTCACCATCAAGGATTACAATCATTCTCCAGCCAAAACAACACTCGAAATTTTAAGTAAACCTATGCCACAACTAAGCTAACACATGCAAAAATGTAGGATGCGTGTCTCTACTTGTTCAACTATATATAAGTTTTCAATAAAATATACTTCTCTTGTCCCATATTAGTTGTCATATTTCGCTTTTCGAGAGTCAAAGTATGTTAATTTAAATTATTATATATAATATGTATACATGAGAAAATTGTAACTTGTAGTACTTTTCGTATAATTTTTGAATATATAAATTTTAATTTTTAAATATTGTACTCCCCGTCACAATTTGTGTGAATGTGTTTGATTGGACATGAAATAAGAGAAAAAAAGAGAAACTATGGAAATTTGTGGTCTAGAATTAGTCATAATTTTTTTTTGTTTGTAAATCATTTCATTAAGGCCAAAATATGAACATAAAGTTAAATTGTTAATTATTTAACTAAGGAGAGGGGAAGGAAAAATAAGGGAGAGAATTACAGGGTGGAGAATTGAACCCTCACCAACAAGGTGAAAGTTCAGGTAGCCAACTAACTAAGGCATTAAGATTCCCCAGTTAAATTATTAATAAATATGGCTAGATGTCATTTTTAGACTGATTAAAAAGAAAAGAGTGTCACAAAAAAATTGGAATGGATGGAGTATTGATCTGATTTAATTTGATTTCAAAATTTAGTTAAATTGATCTTCAAGAAGCGAAGCATGAAAACTAATTTAGGATTTGAATCCATTTTTCGATGAAATTTTATATTTGAGTTCCTTATCATATGGGTAAACTGATGTTAAAGAAAATTTTCAGTTCCGATGTCGAGTCTAGGGGTTAACGTGACTTTTGACCCAAACTTCTATATTGTAATATGAGTATGATGGACTCATATTTACATGTAGAACATGTTTTCAATAGATTGAGAGTATTCCGAGACTCTACAAAAAGGAAAAAAATGTTTATTATGGTGAGTACATCACTAGGTTGTTTTTGATAGATCGATCAAATTTAAGGCAAATCAAAGTTCGTCAATCAAATTCAAAAAAGATCAACATGTACTAACATATACAAAACATGCATAATATGAATTTGTATTTCATGATCCCCAAACTTCAAGAAAATAACATTAGTCATAATGATTATAGTCAACAAGACATTTTTATGGACCGATCAAATTTCAGGTCAATGGAGGACCCTCAACCAAATTTTAAAAAATCAACATATACTAACACGCACAAAAAACATATATGATCATGAGTTTGTATTTCATGACCTCAAATTGCCAAGAATATGACATTTGTCATGGTGAGTATTGACGACCAAATCATTTTTGATGGACTAACAAATTGCAGGTCAAAAGGAGTCAGTTAACCAAATATATGCAAATCAATATGTATTAACACACAAAAAAACTGCCAATAATCATGAATTCATGACTGTGAAATGCCAAAAAACAACGATGCCATGATGTGAATTGGGAACCAACCCGATTTTAATGGACGATCAACTTCAAGCCAATTAAAATTTGTCAGTCAAAATTGAGAAAAATTATCATGTACTAATACACGAAAACACACACATAATCGTGAATTAATGTTTCACGGCCCAAAATGCCAAAAAAAATGGTTTGTCATGGTGATTATTAGTCACCAGGATATTTCTGATGGTTGATGGACCAATCAAATTTCAGGTCAGTCAAAGTTCGTCAAACAAATTTAGAAAGATTAATATGTACTTATATACATAAAAAAACATTGATATTCATAAATTCATGTTTGATGATCGAATAATCCCAAGACGCCAAGAAAATGGTGTTAGTCATGAAAAGTATTGTATCACCACACTATTTTAAAAAATCTATCAAATTTCAGACCAATCCAAAATTCATTAACTAAATTCTAAAACATTGGCTTATACTAATATATAAAAATAAAAAAGCCTACATATTCATGAATTCGTGGCCAAGAAAGCTTTTTTCTTTTCGGATTGTATTGTCTCCCTATTGTATTTGGTCAAAAGAAAGCACTTCCATTTTCTTGGGATATGTTCCAAGACTGGATATTTTGTATTTAGGAGAAAAATAGAGCCGCGTCAAATTAATCACATAAAAACTTCTAACAAGTCAGTGCCATGTGTTTCCACATACAATTTTTTTCACTTAGTTATGGTTGAGTAATACAAATTATTATCTTATTACATCAATTATCATAATAATCGACGTAGTTTGATGTTAAAATCGGATGAGATTTTTTTTATAAGTTATGTATTGTATTTCGATTATGAACGCAATATATTTTGTTGTTAGTATTGTTTTAGTCTTGTAGGCTCTATACTGCTTTTTGTATCCTCTGTTATGATTTCTTCATTATTTTCTACTTCTTTTACTTGAGTTTGATGTATTTTATCCGAGGGTGTGTTGAGAACAACCTCTCTCCCTCCATGAGAAAGTAATAAGATCTGCGTACACTCTACCCTCTCCAAACACCACTTGGTGGAATTTCACTGAATATATTATTGTTGTTATTTCAATAATCAGATGCTCCGATCAAACATTTGTTAGAAAAGAAAAGGAAAAAAATTACGATCAAGCGATTCGCAATCATGACTCTTTACAGATTGCATTATTCAAATAATATACAAACATAAACTCTAGAGAGTTGGAACTTGGATAGGATCTAAAAATTCAGATAAGCAAAGAATTCCAAACCTTTATGGGCATGAACCTCCGTACAAGTTCCTATACAAATGTTATATTTGACCATTTTTTTAACGATAGAAGTCCTAACCTATAGCAACAGTAAATATCGAATAAGTCTTTGCTCTTTAGATGAGTCCATCTGTTTTATCTAATTATGACCTTTTCCTCCAATAAACGATCTTGTTCCTTTTCTAACAATTATGATGAGAGATAACGAAATGAATTTAATACTAATTTTAATACTAATAGACTGGAAAAGGTTCAAGTAGTGCTGGTATGAGGCCTTCAGATAGTTATCACTTTGCACAAGCTTCAAAAGAAAGAAAAATCGAGTTACTAAGCAGAAAATTAGATCTGAGATCTTTTTTTTTTAGCCCTCCCACCTTCTTTTTCCTCCCCTTGGTGACTCAAACCCACAATTTCAAGATTGGAGATAGATGATGCTTACCATCCGAGCAAATTCCTCTTGTCTCTTTTCTTTGACCGTTCAATTGGTTTCAAAATAAAAATTTAATTGACAGACTTATTTGGGGGGGGGGGGGGGATTTGTGCTTGGTGCAAAACTTCACATGCTAAACAATTGAAATCCCCAAACCATTCAGTTTCTCAAATCCCAAAGAAAGACCCGATGCTTACAAAGAGAGAAGAGTGGTCCAAGGAACACTTGAAACTCTAACACCATTTGTATAATAAACATTTCTTGTATATTATCAAATTTCTAACTACTGTACCACCATCTTTTTTTTTTTATCTTTTATGACTGTCGACCATTTTACTAAATGATGCTTTCTGTTGTAACTCTCACCTCCCCACAAGGAGTCTGATTGAATCTATTTACAAGCATTACAAATACTAGAAGACAATCTTTCAGCCGACTAATACATTTTTTCCAACCCATTCAACATGTATCATATTTTCAATGCAAACTACTGTACCGAATGACCTTGAATCCTCTCATTCCAATAGACTATCAAATACACTCAATGTAAAGCACATATTATACCTTGGGTGTGTAATGAAATGCTTTGTGGTATTACTTAGAAAGAGTAGAGAGATGTAGTAAAAGGGGTACATCCAGACAAAGCTAATCAAGAAGAGGCGGGGGAGCATAATGCATAAAGTTTGTCATAATCAATAAGGAGAAAATTGTTGTACTCTCAGTTATCATGAAAAACCTATTGAGGGACCACATATGTGTGTCTCTATTATAATGTCAACTCTCTAGCTGTAGCATGTACTATTTTGAGCCTTGTGGCAGCATTGTAACAAGACTGCACAGAGACCTTTTAGCCTCGAGCATAGAGAAAGAATTAAGATTGTTGCTTCCTCCACTCCACCTTTACAAGGGGATGTGAAAAAAAAAGAAAAAAACCTAATTTTTCACAACTCAAAAGATAGAGCTCATCCTTGAGCCGCCATTGGTTGCAAGAGGACAATGCTGTAACAACTGAGGACCTACTCAAGAAAATTAAAGATGTCTATAGGTTCTAAGTTGTTAGGTCTACGTATTTCGTTCTTATTATTGTAAACTTACTCTTCATTGTTGAAGCCATTTGTTGTTGGTCTATTTATGTATCTTATTTGTTGAAGTGATTAGCTGTCAGCTAGAGTTAGCTGGGTTAGTTGTTGTTTGCAATAGAAGTATTGTAATAGAGCTTACCATAGAGTTGTTGTAAGGGGGAATGTATTAAGATTTAACTCGTAGATTGCTAGAGATTGTAATGTGAAACTTTGCTAGTGTTTTAGTGAAGTTGTTGAAGAAATTTCATGTGGTAGGTCTTGCTTTTTCCTTCCTTGAACAAGAAGGTTTACACATAAACATCGTGTGTTCTTTACTTTCTTATTTGTGGTATGTTACTTTTTGTTCTTAGTTGTTCTCAGTAAAGGACCTAGTCCCTTAACTCTTGGTGGATTCTTAGAAGTTATCAATATACATCAGAATCATTTAAAAATTGTGACGTTCAGTTGAAAAATATACAATTCAAATGGCTAATGATTTAGGGAAAACATTTTTCCTAAAATAAATCTTAAGAAATTAGACTTTGATCTCACTACTAGAAGTAAAGATTTTTTCCTCTGCGAATCGATAACTTTGTACTATAAGATATGATTTTCTAAACATTTTCCACCTAACCAGAAACCACTCTTTAGGAAATAAATTCTCATTGAAATACTGAGATACTTACTAACTTTTCTGTATGAAAGCACAATAATAATTTTTTTTCTCATTGATTCAATCAAAGTATATATAAAAATAGCCATTGCACATTTTTCAATCGAAAATTTCAGTGGAAAAATAGTGATTTCTTAAGAGTGATTAACACATTTTAAATTCCATATATTCTTTTCAATTTAAAGTGCAATGATCTGGAAGGTTGTTTTTGAAATTTTTATAAAAATTACTATTTTATCCCTCCCGATAGTTGTCCAGAGTCATTTATGACTAGTTTGTGAAGTTGGTTTTGAAATTTGATTGATAAGTTATGGGTTTTTGAAAGTTTTGAGAGTTGGAAGGTGTAAAGTGGTATTTGGTAGCAATCAAAGTTTCGAGTCTCAAAATGAAATTCTGTTAGTTTCATCAATTCATGAATGTGGAATTTAGTCTAGGAGAATCATCAGTTCCAAGTTCGGGGTTGTTTTGAGGATCTGAGCCCTTGAGTTGGAAGTTCGAGTAATTTTAGACAAAGGGTTGAATTTGATCAACATTCAAAGTTTGGATGCTTGGATCAAATTTTCGGCAATTACATTGAATTTGGGGATAATTTTAGGTCTAGGTGAGGTCTTGGTTAATTTTTGGAGGTTCCAAGGGCAATTTAATCTTTTTGAGCATTATGTTAGTTTATTGTGACTTTAACGAGTTTTGGATCAAGAAGACCTCAGGTTCGTATTTTGATGGTTCCATTGAGTCCAAAACATCGAGTTTAGTTGGGTAGTATATCTGGTTTGTGTACTTAGAGTTCCAAACAAATTCTGAGGGTTTGGGAATTTTGATGTCATATAAGAATTGCTGATTTCTATAATCTGGTGCAATGTAATTTGTGCATCGCGATCGCATGACAATCTCTCGCGATCGCGTGGAGTCTTTTCTGTGTGCATCACGATTGTGTGAACCTTGCCATGATCACCTAGGCTTTATTTTATGGTCATCGATGTCGTGTGAGGCCTAGTCGTGATCGCGATGGTCAAATTAAATGAGGACCCTTTTAACTCATCGTGATCGAGAAGCTTTGGTCATCGCGATTGCGAAGAGTAAATTTTACCTGGCAGAATGTTTTCTCCAAATCGAGGTTCCAACCCCATTTCACCATTTTTGAATATTGAGAGATCGGTTTTGGCTATTTCAAAAGGGGTTTTTCAAGATTTATCGATTGGATAACAATTTCTAACTCCCTAACTCATTTACCCATTAATTAATTCATCATTTTGATGAATAAGCTTGAGTTTTGATCCCAACTTTGAAGGTTTTTAAAAAGGCTTATGGTCTTTGCTAAATTGATGATTTAAGGCTTGATTCAACTTTATTTCCAAAATGGTATTCAACGATAATCTCCAAATTCTTTGGTAACATAATTTTGTATAAATATTCAGATTTAAATCTTGTCTTCAGAACTGGGTCTTTTGAGTCGGTTTGACCCCATTTTCTATAAGTCTTGATATGGGTGTTGTTAGATTCAATTTCTTAATGTGATTACTTATTTGAATAGATTGCATTGATTTGGAGACCCAATGAAAAGGTAAAGCTCAAGTCCTAGAGTAATTGTTTGATTGATTGAGGCAAGTGAACTTTTTAAACCTTTGTTAAGTATATAGAATCTCAGTTTTCCTTATTTTTTGTGTTAGGAGTAATGTGATTTGGTGATGGGCTTAACTTGTTCATATTTAATGATTCAATGATGAAAATGGGGAAATAAAAAGGCAACTTGATGGTATATTGATGTGTGATGTGTTGTGGATGATTGGAATGATTATATGATCTAATATTGATGAAATGTCATGATTATCTTTGATTGATTGTTGACATTGGGATATACTTCTTTCCTTAAGTGTTTGTACATGCCGATTTGCATTGGTTTTGAGGCACTAATTATGGTAAGTTTTATGTGATCCGAGGAAGAATAAGTAACGAAATAGGATGTACCGATTCAAGGGATGTGTCATATGGTGTGATGAATATTATGATTCGAGAGCCGTATCACACGTTATGACGGATGCCTAGATTGATAAGTCCCCCATGAGTCCCGAACTGAGAGAGCCGATGTGTATCATTAAGATAGACATACATTATCTTACTTGGCATTTCATTTCATTGCATTGCACATCATTACCATTTGTGAACTTGTGAGTGCTTTCGTGGAACTTGTAATTAATGAACTTGATGTTGATCTTGATAATCTATAAAAGTTTAAATGTTGTTATTGAGCTATGTGCTATGTAAATTGTGAGCTATTAGGTTTGGCTAATTTTGTGTAGGTTGTAGTTTTGGAGGTTTGGTTGTAGTGTTAGGAGTATCTGTATTCTATATTACTTTACTTTGTATATTTAGTGGTTTTTTTGCCGAGTACTGTGTTGTTTGATACTCACTCCTTGCTTCCATACTTATGTAGGCTATGAGCCCGAATTTTCATGATTATCCTTCCTCTATACTTCATCCGAGGCTTTACTGTGGTCTTAGCGGGCCCTCTTGTTCCTTATGTATGTACTTGTTCTACTCTAGAAACAATGACATTGAGAGTTGTATTTTTATTCATTTCTATTGTAATACATTAGAGGCTTGTACATGTGACAATTATGTTTTGGGTTTTTTTTAAAAGTTGATTATGATTTCCCACATTATTATATCGTGTTAAACCTTTATTCTTGTTTTATTTCCGCATTTGTCGTTATTATTTAGGTTTTAGGACGACTTATCTTAGCGGGATACGATGAGTGTCATCACTTCCATTTTTGGATCATGACAGATGGTATCAGAGCCCAAGTTCATATGTCTCACGTGTATACAAACAAAGTCAAAGTAATTGTGGCTGTTCTTGTGCAAATTTGAGTGTCGGTTGTGGTCAATACCGATGACTTAAATAGTGCTCTTAATTGAACGACATGAATGTGCGGCTACGATGAGGCAACCTAAGTTACATAGGCAATATGTGAACTTTAAGCATCTCGTTGTGACTAGCCGATTGTCGATTAAGTCTCTTGCGATGAACATTGCACGCTAGCTAGAAAGTGTGGAGTCTTGTTTGATAATTGTATCAATGCCTTGTGTGGTGAGGTTGTTTTGAACATTGTGCTTGATGGCACCTAGAATTTTCCCCGTTGGTCCGATTGATTGAGTGAAGCAAGCAATTGAAATGATCTTAGGCAAGAGTTTTGAAGAGTGAACCAAATTGACAATTTACCTCTTTGTGGCCAACCTTGTGAGAAGTGTGAACCTTGCTTGCCACCTTTTGAGCCTATCCTTTTCTTTGGAAGAAACTTGAACAACTTTGACCTCTTTATCCCATCACCCATAACCTTCATGAAGTATTGGTTCGTTTGAAAAGCTAACTTAGGCCAAAACCCTAAGTTGGGGGTTTGGTGAAAAAGAAGAAAAGTCAAGAAGTGTGAAAAATTTCCCCTTGATGGATTGTTGTGAAAAATATGGAACCCCTCCATGTAAAAAAAAAGAGAAAAAGAAGAAAGAAAACAAAAGACTGAAAAAGAGAAAAAGTTGTGAAATAAAGTGTGAAAATAGCAAAAAAATGGGGTATCCGGTGATTCATGTTTAGTTGAATAATGGGGTGGATTATGAACATGTTTAAATGTGAAAGAGAAGGATAAAAAGTAATTTTCAAGCCATACTTCATGAAGGTAGAAGCCACTAAGTCTAAATGACCATACCTTTACACGTAGCCCCATTACAAGCCTTAAAAAAACCTTTGTGATCTTGAGTGAGCTGAAACGAATGTTGATTGGAAAATAAGGGAAGCCTATGGGTGGAGTCATGCATGTGTTCATCTTTGTGAGTGTGAGAGTTGTATGTGATTTCGGGACTTTAAATTGTTGAGAAATTTTGTGTGAATATGGAATCATCTTTGTGGTGAGGGCACCTGAATACCTTTGTTTTGCTGGAACTTGCATTTGAAGCAAGCACTGTGAGCTTGAGTACACTTGATAATGGTGAGTCACAATTTGAAACTTTGAGTGCACAATTGATCATTGTATGTGCAGTTTGAACCTTGTTGTGTGCATTTATGTTGAGTCTTAAGCAGCACTGTTTGTAGACATCCTTGTTGAACTGATTGTTCTTGAGTTTTACTTGAGGACAAGCAAAAATTTAAGTTGGGGGTATTGATGAGTCCGAGATTTCGACTCATTTAGGGCTTTGTTTTGATAGTATAAGTGTCCTCAAATGCCTAATTTATGCTCTAAACTGATGTTAAAGTGTTGATTTGCAGCTATGAAGGCTAAGGAGCAAGGCAAGGACACTACCGGGAAAAAAAGAACAAACAAGCTGAAGAAGTGAAGAAAAGCGATCCTGGTGATCGCCAAGACCACTCGGTGAATCGCCGAGTGGCTCTTTAGCTTGCCCAAAGTTCCAACGTGCCAGCCCTGGGGAAGGACCGACTTGGCGACAGAATTAGGCAGTCGGCGGATCGCCGAACGACTCAGCGACAACAACCTTGATCGCCTAAAGTCACAGGACCTGGAGGAAAAATGCCAATGCAAACCGGCGATGGATTGGAGCGAAGGGTGGATCGCCGACCGGGTTGGCGACACCCGACTTACTTTGCCCAATGGCCTTTTAGGCCAAAAACTGGACAACTATAAATTGAAATTTAAAATGAAGAATGAGCAATTCTGATCCCCAAGTTTGAGAGTTTGAGAGTTTGAGTTTTCTCTAAGTTTTTGAGTTTCCATTGTAGACTTTGAAGCTTAAATTTGATGATTTACAAGTGGGTTTTCGAATTAACTCAATTTGGAGCATTGTAGAGACTTGAAAACTTTTACCCAGCTCATGGCTAATATAGTTGGTAATTGTTTTTATCTTTCTATGATGTGTAGCTAAAACCCCAATTCTTGGGGTGTGATCATGTGATTTTTGGCTTAATTAGCTTATGGGTATTGTTATTTACTGATTTAAATGCTTAATTGAAGTGGGTTTAATCAATAGCTATGTTTTAATCTATGAATTGTAGTTGCAAATGCAATTCTAACTTAGAGTTCTGGGCTTGCTTGAGAAAGAGATTTTAGAATCAAGGCTTTTGATTAATGGTTGTAGTTATTGGGTTGATATGGGTTTAGCTCGAAAGAGTATATCCTAAACTCGATTCTACCTATATAGCTCGAGAGAGTAGATGAATTAAGGTTTTGGGCTGTTTATATTGATATGCTTGTTGAGGTTCGAGAGAACTCACTTGAATCGTAGTAGTTGTTCGAGAGAAAGCTATTACACATATAGCCTAGCCTACCCACTGAGATTTAGCAATTCGTTAGTAATTTCAATTACCCATATAGTGAAATTAGCCTATAATCGATCACATCCCGAGAATTCCTCTCTATATTGTTGTTTCCCCTGTTTTCGTATTTGTTTTAGCTGATAACTGATAAACCAAACCCCTCATCTGACATTCGTTGTCAACCCCTTAGATTTGTATATATGTTTTTGATAATTTCTATTTCTATAACCGATTAGACAACATTTGTACTTCGTAACTGAATTTGAACTTGTACCGCTCCCTGTGGGTTTGACCCCAACTCTTTGTTGGATTTTATACTAGGTAACGATCGTCTACACCTAGAATTGGAAGAGGTGTAATCTGAACGGTTAATCAGTCCTTGCCAATTGGATCTCCACCAGTGACTTGGGAGATATTTGCCAGTGCCTTTTATGACCACTTCATTCCTTGGAGCGTGAGAGAAGAGAGTCGGCTGATATTTGAGAGTTTGAGGCAGCGTAGCCTCACTGTTACAGAGTATGCGACTCACTTCTATCAGCTATCTAGGCATGCCCTATCCATTATCCCTAATGTGGCGAAGAGAGTTCATGGATTTTTGAGGGGATTGACTTATTCCATCCGCTTGGCTGTGTTTAGATCATCACGTGAGGAGGCTTCCTTCCAGTCCATTGTGAGCACCGCCAAAGAGGCAGAGTTGATGGAGAGAGAGGGGTTTAGGTACCCTAAGAGCCTATTTAGATTGACTTAAAAATTGGTCAAACCTACTTTAAGTCATTTTTAGTTTTTAGAAATGTTTGTCAAGGTTAAAAAAAGTTTAAAATGTCTTTAAAAAAGTTAAAAATCAATAGTGGGTCTCCCCCTACTTTTTATTTTTTTAACTTAAAAGTCATTTAAGTTTGACTTTTTATTTTTTGACTTAAAAACTACTTTTTCAGCTAATCCAAACGGTCTCTAAAAGGGCCCATTCATCTGGTAAGTTTTCTGGTTCCTCATCTAGAGGGAGGGGATCCTTTAGAGGGAGTGGCTCCTTCCCGCATTGGGGACCAGTCCATGCTTCTATGCTGACATCTGAGGGTGTCAGGAACCTCGTGGTTCTTACAACACAAGTCAGAGTTCATATCTTTCACAACAACAATCTGTGGGGTGAGACAGTTATAGTGGTCCTTCAAGATCATCATAACAGTCCCAGAGTATGAAATTTTGCTTTAGTTATGTAGATCCGGATCACATGATTTGGCCGTGTCCTTTGTAGAGGGTCAAGGAGGACCCCAACTACAAAAAAATAGAGTGGGGGTAGAGGTACCACCGATACTGGAGGTGGTAGAGGAGGTCAATTTTATGAATTTCTAGGGAGACTGAGGCTGAGGCTTCTGATGCAGTTATTATATGTATCGTCCGAGTCTGCCATCGATCTAAATCTGTATTGTTTGATCTAAGGCCTACTTTCTCATATGTGTCTGCATATTTTGCAGCTGGGTTTGATATGATGTGTGATAACATGTCTCTACCTATTCACATTTCTACACGTGTGGTTGAGCCCTTAGTGGTGGATCGATTCTATCAATCCTGTCTTGTTTCTTTGGTGGGGTATGGCACTTGAGTAGACTTGATAATTTTGGGTATGGTAGACTTCGATGTCATCTTCGGTATATGGTAGACTTCGATGTCATCTTGGGTATGAATTGACTATCTCGTTATAATGTTATCCTTAACTGTAATGCTAAGACTGTGACCTTAGCCTTGCCTAGTGTTCTGAGGGTTGAGTGGAATTGTGCTAGTGGTTCTTACCCTAACAGGGTTATTTATTTCATCATTGCTTCGATATTGGTAGATAGAGGGTGTTTGTCCTACATAGCCTCACATAGAGACCGTTCCTATGGTGCAGAAGTTTCTGGATATGTTCCCTTCTGATCTTCCAAGCATTCCTCTTAATAGGGTTGTCAATTCTTCTAGTGGCTTGGAGACGGGCACGAAGCTCATTTCTATTCCTCCCTATCATATGGCCCCAACTGAGTTGAAGGAATTGAAGGAACTTGTTAAGTAAGGGGCTTATTCGTCCTAGTGTGTCACCTTGGGGTGCCCTTGTATTGTTTGTGAAGAAGAAGGACAAGACTATGAGGATGTGTATTGACTACACACAGTTGAACAAGGAAATGGTTAAGAACAAGTATCCTCTCCCACGTATTGATGACTTATTTGATTATCTTCAGGCAAAAATGTTGTTCTCTAAGATAGATTTGAGGTCCGGTTACTTTCAGTTGAAGATTAGAGCATCAGATGTCTCTAAGACAACTTTTAGACTCGATATGGTCATCATGAGTTTCTAGTGATGTCATTTGAATTGACTAACACCCTTGAAACGTTCATGAAGCTGATGAACGGGGTGTTCCATCCTTTCTTGGATTCGTTTGTGACTGTCTTCATTGATGATTTATTGGTGTACTCCAGGAATGAGAAGGACCATGTTCGATACTTGAGCATTGTACTTCAAAGGTTAAGGGAAGAGAAGTTGTATGTTAAGTTCTTAGAGTGTGAGTTCTGGTTTAATTATGTGGCATTCTTAGGACATGTGGTGTCTAAGGAGGGTATTAGAGTGGATCCGACCAAGATTGAGGCAGTAAGAGGCTGGTCGTGACCTACTTCTCCTAACCTGAGATTTGGAGTTTTCTAGGGTCGACAGGCTTTTACAGATAATTTATTTAGAGTTTCTCCACTATTGCAACTCCATTGACCAGACTGACTCGATAGATTATAGGTTTTTAGTAGTCCGATGAGTGTGAGTAGAGCTTTAAAATGTTCAAGACTTTGTTGACTTCGGCTCCTATGATAACTCTACCTGAGGATGGTGTGGACTTTACTCTCTATTATGATTCTTCAGGGGTCGGTTTGGGTAGTGTTTTGATGTAGAAAGGGAAGGTAATTGCTTATGCTTCTAGAAAGTTGAAGACCCTTGAGAAAAACTACCTTACACATGATTTGGATTTAGCGGCCATGGTCTTTGTGCTTAAGTTATGGCGTCACTATTTGTATGGGGTTGTGAGATCTTCGCTGATCATTGGAGTCTTCAATACATCTTCAGTCAGAGGGATCTGGACTTAAGATTACGTAGATGACTCGAGTCGGTGAAGGACTATGACATGACTATCTTATATCATCTAGGGAAGGACAATGTGGTCCCCGATGCTTTGAGTAGGAAGACTCTTAGCATGGGAGTCTTGCCGCACTCAGTGTTGAGGAGAGACCATTCGCTAGAGATGTTCAGAGATTAGTTAACAGTCTTGTACGGTTGCAGATTTCTGAGAAGATTGGTGGTATGATTGCATTTGTTGAGATCCAATCTTCTTTGGTTGATCAGATCCGTGAGCAACCGTTTGATGATGAGAAGTTATGCCTTATTTAAGGCAAGGTGTTGAGAGGTGAAACCAAGGAGGCTGTGCTTGATTTTGATGGAGTGTTGAGGATCCGAGGTAGGATTTATGTGCCCAAGGTGGGCGAGTTGGTCAGACTGATCTGGGAGGAGACTCATTGTTCTAAATACTCCATTTATACGAGAGCAGCCAAGTTATATTACGATTTGAGTCAGCATTATTGGTGGTGCGGTATAAAGAGGGACATTTTTGAGTTCGTGTCTAGGTGTTTGACTTTCCAATAGGTAAAGTGTGAGACTGATCGGTTGGGATCTGTGTCTCAGAGGATGCCTATTCCTACTTTGAAGTGGGAACCTATCACCATGGACTTTGTTGTGGGGTTTCCTACCACCGTGGGTGGTTATGATTCTTGTTAGGTGGTTCTTGATAGGTTGACCAAGTCCGCCCATTTCATTCCAATTCAGGGTGAAGTACACGATAGAGAAGTTAGCCCGACTCTACATCAGTTAGATAGTTTGGCTTTATGGAGTACCCATTTCTATTGTCTCCGACCGAGGTGTGCTATTCACTTCTCACTTTTGGAGGTCCTTACAGTATAGGTTGGGTACTCTGTTAGACATGAGTACAAGTTTTCACCCTCAGACATGCGGACAGTCCGAGCGGATGATTCAGGTGTTAGAGGACTTGCTTAGAGCATGTGTCATTGACTTTGGTACTCTTTGGGATCAACACTTACCTTTATTGGAGTTTGTCTACAACAACAATTATAACTCCAGTATTTAGATAGACCCATTTGAGGTATTGTATATTAGGCGGTGTAGATCTAGGATCGGTTGGTTTGATACAATTTAGATGGACTCGTTGGATATAGAATTGCATAGAGATGCCATGGAGTAGGTATGTATGATTTAGGGTAGGTCGTTGATGGCTCAAAGTTGGCAAAAAAGTTATGTAGATAGGAGAATTCGGGCCATAGAGTTTATGGAGGACGACCATGTTTGGCTTAGAGTGTCACCAATGAAAGGTGTGATGAGGTTCGGAAAGAAGGGCAAACTTAGCCCTAGATTCTTTGGTACTTTTGAGATTTCGGGGAGGATTGGAGAAGTGGCCTATAAGTTGAACTTGCCACCTAGCTTGTTAGCTGTGCATCCCATTTTCCATGTCTCCATGCTTTAGAAGTATGTGCCGAATGAGTCCCATGTGGTTTCAGTTGATTCAGTGGTGTATTGTCAGACTTGTCATTTGAGGAGGAGCCTATTACTATATTTGATAGGCAAGTTTGAAAGCATAGAACCAATGAGATTACTTTGCACTGTCGTTCAGTTGGAGAGGTGACTTGGGAGATGGAATCTCACATGCGTGCTATATATCCTCAATTTTCAAAGCTTCAGGTACTTTATTTTATTTTATGTTCGAGGATGAACATGGTTTTTAGTAGTAGATAATATAATGACCAGAGGGTCATTTTTTGAAATTTTCATAAAATTACCATTTTAGCCCTCTTGATAGTTGTCTTGGGTCATTTCTGATCAGTTTGTGAAGTTGGTTTTGAAATTTGATTGATAAGTTATGATGTTTGGAAGTTTTGAGAGTTGGAAGGTCTAAAGTGGTATTTGGTAGCAATCGGAGTTTCAAATCTCAGAATGAAATTCCGCCAGTTTAGGAATGTGGAATTTGGTCTAGGAGAGTTGCCAATTTCAAGTTCAGGGTTGTTTTGAGGATTTGGGCCCTTGAGTTGGAAGTTTGGGTTATTTAGACTAAGGGTTGAGTTTGGTCAACATTCAGAGTTCGGATGCTCAGATCAGACGGTTCTATTGAATTCGAGGGATGATCTTAGGCCTAGGTGAGGTCTTGGTTAATTTTTTGGAGGTTCTGAGGGCAATTTGTTTTTTTGAGCATTATATTAGTTTATTGCGACTTTCACAGATTTTTGGTCAAAGAGACATCAAATTCGTATTTTGATGGTTCAATTGAGTCCGATATATCGAGTCTAGTTAGGTAGTATATCTGATTTGCTGTCATACCCCGAGGCTACCCACTAGACGTAACATGGGAACTAGGATCACGAGTGACCCCAAGCTAACCTTGCGTCTCACATATATCAAGCATGCTAAAAATATAACTAAGATAAGCGGAAGCATACCTAATAGATCAGTCAAAACTAAAGGACTCCAACTGAAAATATATCTGAATATCTGGGGAAATACAACCCAAAAATACTTCATACTGACTCCAAGTCTGAATTTACTACTATGTCTGAAAAGCCTCTATTGAATTGAGTTGCTGGGACATGCCCCCAGCTAGCTGAAACAAAACTGAAAACTGGAAATAAAGACTAAAATGGAAAGCATGTCTATTGTCCTCGAAGTATGAGGACTCACCACTGAAGTTTCTGAAAGCGGACCGAGAATCGATCTAAGCGTGATCTGGATACTGAGTGCCTGAACCTACATCATGAAATGATGTAGCGCAAAGTATGCGTCAGTACTTGGAATGTACTGAGCATGTAAGATATAGACCTGATAACGAAGTGCACCATCTCCCCCTTGGGAGAAAACCTCAACTTTTTGCTGATGAACTGCACCTTTCAACTGAAGTAATATAGGATCGCTATCCTATTTTTCCTTAACCTCCGCTACCAATGAAGATTCTGATCCATTCTGAACTATCACACCACCATCTGACGTGTTCGTAAGGCAAACTCCTAAGGGAGCAAGCCGGTGAACATCTTTGGATACTTGTTCTTTTCTTCCTCAACATGTGCTACACTACCCATAGACAGTCTGCTAAGAGCATCAACCACTACATTGGCCTTACCCGGATGGTAAAGCACATTCATGTCATAGTCTTTGAGGAATTCAAGCCATCTCGTCTGACGAAAATTCAATTCTTTTACGGTGAACACATACTGGAGGCTCTTATGATCTGTGAACACATCAACATGAACACCATACAAGTAATGTCTCCAAATCTTTAGGGCAAACACTATGACTGCAAGCTCGAGGTCATGAGTTGGGTAGTTCTTTTCATGGACCTTAAGCTACCTAGAAGCATAAGCTATGACCTTACCTTGCTGCATCAATACACAACCTAGGCCGACCCTAGATGCATAACAATAAGCCACATAACCATATGAACCCTCCGGTAGAGTCAAGACTGGAGATGTAGTCAACCTGGTCTTCAGTTCTAAGAAGCTTTTCTCACACGCATCTGACCACTGAAACTTGACCTCTTTCTGAGTTAACTTGGTCAATGGGGAAGCTACGGATGAAAATCCTTCAACAAATCCCTTGTAATAACTGGCCAAACCCAAGAAACTTCTAATATCTGTTGGAGAGGTGGGACTGGGCCAGTGCTGAATTTTATGAGAATCCACTCGGATCCCTTCGCTGGATAGCACATAACCAAGCAAAGCGACGAATTGTAGCCAGAATTCACATTTGCTGAACTTAGCGAAGAGCTGACGATCTTTGAGAGTTTGTAAAACAACTCTCAGATGAGTAGCATGCTCTTCCTCACTTCGAGAATAAATGAGGATATCATAAATAAAGACGATGATGAACAAGTTCAAATACTGTTTGAACACACTGTTCATTAAATCCATGAAAGGTGCAGGAACATTTGTTATTCCAAAAGACATAACTACAAATTCATAGTTACCATACTGAGTCCTGAAGGCTGTCTTGGAGATGTCACTATTTCTAACTCTGAGCTGATGATAGACGGCTCTGAGGTTTATCTTAGAAAAGCAACGAGCACCTTGAAGTTGGTCGAACAAGTCATCAATCCTAGGGATAGGATATTTGTACTTGATTGTGACTTTGTTCAACTGCCGATAGTCAATGCACATCTGAGAGAAATGTCTTTCTTTTTCACGAACAACACTGGATCACCCCATGGAGAGATAGCAGGTCTGATAAAACCCTTATCTAGAAGGTCTTTCATCTACTCTTTCAATTCTTTTAGCTTGGCTGGAGCCATTTTATATGGAGGAATCGAAATAGGCTGGGTATCTGAGATGAGATCTATTCTGAATTTGATTTCCCTTTCGGGAGGAACTCCAGGAAGATCTTATGGGAACCCTTCGGGAAACTCATTTACTACTGGGACTGACTCAAGAGTTGGGGTTTCGGAGTTTGAATCCTTAACCCAAACAAGATGATAGATATACCCTTTGGAAATCATTTTTTTGGCCTTAAGGTAAGAGATGAATCGACCTATAGACGTTGAGCTACTACCCTTCCACTCTAAGACTAGCTCATTTGGAAACTGAAACCAAACGATCCTAGTTCTACAATCGATTGAGGCATAATAGAAATGTAGCCAATCCATGCCTAGAATGATATCAAAATATACCATTTCTAATTCTACAAGGTCTGCTAAGGTGAATTTCTGAAAAACTATGACAGGGCAATTTCTGTATACCCGTCTAGCTATAACTGGGTCACCAACTAGAGTAGATACTGAGAAGGGTTCTGAGAGAGTTTCTGGACTGACACCGAAGTGTACTGCTATATAGGGAGTTACAAAAGAAAGTGTAGCCCCTGGATCTAACAATGCATAAACATCTAAATGAAAGACTCGTAACATACCAATGACCACATTGAAGTTAAGCAATTGGCATTGAGGTATGATAGTTTTCATCCATGGATTCTTTCCATTCATGGAGTTCCCAGATTATCCTATTTTCAAAGTTAGAATTCCCCAATTGAGTTAGGGTTTTCTTCTATGTTATGGATTCTCCTAATTGTTGATCTAATTGATTAAATTATGATCTCTTATGCATGAATTGATGAAATACTATGGTTTTTATGATGATCCCCCATGAACCCATGTAATCCCCATGTTTTCCAAGTTATGAGCATATAATGTGGGTTTTGGATGATGAAAGAAGATTATACGAAAGCAAGTATGAATTGATAGAATTACATGAAATTATGATGAATTCCTATGAACCCATGCCTAACTTATGTTTTCTAGACATTGATGATTGAAAGTGGGCTTTGAACCTTGAAAGGTGAATTATGAAATTATGCATGTTCTTGTGAAGTTTATGTAAATGTTTTAAGGATGCTTTGAGAATGAAGTATCAATGATGTTGTTATGGTTGTGTTGTTGAAAGGATTCTCATATACACATGCAAGCATGAATTGTGAAAGGTTTTCTCACATGATAAGAGTTCTTAGGGTTGAAAGGCCTTTTCACCTAAAACGAACCAATGATTAAGGAATTATTTTAATATTGAGGCAAGAGGCGATTACCTATGTTCTCTAATTAAAAGACAAGAGGCGATTACCCATGTCATGTGATGTAAGGATGAGAGGCGAGTACCCATGTTCCTTCAAGGACAAGAGACGATTACCCATGGTCCTTCAAGGACAAGAGACGATTAACCATGTTCCTTTATGAGCTATGATGAATAGAATTAAGAACTATTCTGTGGAAGTTAAGCTTAGCATCGAGTTGACAAATGGCGATTACCCAAGTCCCGTACCTATGTGCTCCTTGTCTAGAAAGACATTAGCTAGTGGATCCACAATAACTAGAAGTTCATGGTCCTTACCATGGCAAGTAGGACACCCCTTTTCGGTGTGGGGTAGACACCGGATTCCATGTTGCTAGCTCACATGGTCTTATATGTCGGTTAAGGATACTACCCATAAATAAGCAAAAGTTATGATGAACCAAGGTTACTTCAAGAAGTATCATCAGTATGTTTTAAGATGATGTTCACTTGCATTGATCATGTTTTATGGCTTATGCTTTTTAAACTCTCAAGTTTCATGTTTTAGCTTGATCATGCATACTTATGAAAATGTTCCTTTTTAGCATGAATTAAATGTTTATATGCATGACTATCATACTTGGTGCATTATTTTTTCCTAACGCATACTCTTGCCTACATTTTCCCAAATGTAGTGTCCGACAGTCAGGGTTCTCATCTTCGTGGCTAGAGGTTGACTTGCGAGATTTCCGAGCTTTGGTGAGTCCTCATGCTTCGAGGACGAATTTTCATTGTTTCAGTTTTCTTTCTTATTTTCAGTTTTGGACATGACGTATGGGTTAGACCCAATATCATTCTATTGTATTAGATGGCTATTGAGAGAAATGCTTAGTCTTCCGCTTTGCTTTTATAAAATGTTTGGATTTTGAAATGTTATTTTTAATTCCTTTGTTCTATTTCTTATGTTATGAATGCTAAGTGGCTTGTATGGGGCCTCTCGGGGTCCTATACGCCATGTTACATCTAGGGTGTACCCCTGAGTCGTGACATAGTGAAATATTCACTTAAAAATATATGAAAGTAATCACCTGTATTTATAGCAGGACAAGTACCTTGAACATAAACCAAGTCATTAACTTCATGTCATATATATGAAGTTTGTTACTAAAAATTCAATAAACTTATCTTTTTTTTTTCTTATACTCATTTAGTAATTAAATTAATATTTTTCTTCTAATTTTCCTCCAAGATACTAATAGAAAAATAATTAATACTAATCGTAAAATGTAGTTCTAGATGAGATTTCTCAGGATGGTATCTAGTCTATATAATTATTTCTTTTAATTAATATACCTTTTTTATAAAACTTTAAAAGATTAAAAAACAAGTCAAAAATTTCATGCACAAATAAAAATTATTTTTATCAAAGTAAAGTAAGGACTATCTTTGTTCCATCTTATATGATACAATATTTTTTTTGTTATACTTATTAGGTAATTAAAAATAATATTTTCCTTCTAATTGTTGTGGAATCAAGAGTTTCTCCTAATCTCCCTCGAAGATAGAAATAGAATAATAATAAATTCTTAAATATAATTCTCAATAAGATTTTCTTAGAATGGTATCTAGTCTACACATTTTTTCTATTAATTAATATACCTTTTATATATGAGAAAAATCTACACTTTGAAGGATTAAACAAGTCAAAACTTTCATGCACAAACATGAACCATTTTAATTTGAATGAAATCTTTGCTATCTTTATTTCATCATAAAGTGTCAATCCTATTTTAGGAGTCAAATAAGTTTTATGCAAAAATTCTTATCACCTTACGTATTTTTAATTATAAATTTTCTGACTTATGTTACTTTTTTTTTAAAAAAAATGTATATTTTTTTAAAAGGTGGTACACATAAAAATTGTCAACAACACCAAACTATAAAAATATATATAAAATCAAAGAAATTAATTGGTTTCCCCACTTCACCTATCTTATTCGGAGCGTTATATTATGTTTTTATATTTTAAAGAATTTACTAATGTAATTATTTATTTATAAATTTTTTCTTAATTCTAGCTAGTGAAAGATCAATTAGGCAGGACAACATGTAGACCAACTTTGGTATGATCATTCAAGTTCAAAATAATACGAAGGGCCCGTTTAGACCAACTAATTTTAACTTAGAAACATATAAGTTCAAGTATGATAATAAATTTTATAAATAAATCATTACAAGATTGGATAGAGGTGACGGAACTTATAATAAGCATTTGATGTATTTGAAGAAAATATTGATTAGTTGTTCTATTACTAAAATACCCTAAAAATTATCAAAAAATATATTTTAAAACTAAGGGAAAACTACCTTATTACACAAACATTCCTTCCATATTTACTAATTCTTCCTATAGTTCAAAATAATTACATATTGACTCAGTAATTAATAATTTTATAACAGATTTCATGTAAGATACACGTAGATACACATATTTTTGCCTCTAGATACACTACGGTCTGTAGACGCAAAGTTCAAGTCCATAGACTCCAAGTTCAAGTACAAAATTTCACTAAGTCTGTATCACTTCTACAGATGCCATCTACGGCCCGTCCAAATTCCTGCGGCTCATCTTGGCTACTCATAGGTCAAACATCAGAAACTTGAATTTTCCAAAAACTTAACTCAACTCTGTGACTTCCCTTCTATGACCTGTAGGACTTCCTACGGTCCGTAGATAGGACTCGTAGTTATTGCCTCAACAAATTTTCTGCACTTTTTCAATCCAACTTGACTTTCCAAATTCTAAGGTTTTACACGGTGCATCCGGTGTTCCATGTTTCGTTGTTGAAGAAGTGTATTGGTGATCCGACTTCTGTTGTACCATTGGAAAGTGTTGGTGTGAAAGAAAGTCTTTCTTATGAAGAGATTCTGATTGAAATTCTGGATCGTGAAGTGCGAAAGTTTAGGAATAATGAAGTTGCTTCTGTGAAAGTACTTTGGAGGAATTATTTAGTTGAGGATGCTATCTGGGAGGCCGAAGCCGATATGCAGTCCAAGTACCCCCATCTCTTTCCCTCTTCTTCAGTTTCAACTTGAGATATTAGATCCTCATGTTTACTCTTATGGATCCATGCACTTGAGCTATTCTTATGTTTCTATATGTATACATATTCATAAATCAGTTTTAAGGTTCATATTTTATCTCGGGGTCGATTACTCCTTGGTTTTATGCATTTTGATGTGATTTGCATTTATAATGGACTGTTAGATCTCTTTCCCTACTCTACTCAAGCTACTTTGAGTCCTATTCGAGGATGAATATTTCCAAGAGGGAGATATTGTAACACCTCAGAAGTTGGAAAGCTGATTTGGTAAGAACAGTAGAAAACTATTTTTTCACAACTCAAAAGATAACGCTCATCCTTGTGCCGCCATTGGTTGCAAGAGGACAAGACGGTAACAACTTAGGACCTGCTCAAGAAAATTGAAGACGTCTATAGGATCTAAGTTGTTAAGTGTATGGATTTCGTTCTTATCATTGTAAACCTACTCTTCAATGTTGAATCCATTTGTTGTTGGTCTATTTGTGTACCTTATTTGTTGAAGTAATTACCTATCACCTAGAGTTAGCTGAGTTAGATGTTGTTTGCAATAGAAGGATTGTAATAGAGATTACAATAAAGTTCTTTAAGGGGGAAGGTATTAAGAGTTTAACTCGTAGATTGCAAGAGATAGTAATGTGAAACTTTGCTCTTGTTTTAGTGATGTTGTTGAAGAAATTTCATGTGGTAGATCGTGCTTTTTCCTTCCTTGAACTAGAAGGTTTCCACATAAACATCTTGTGTTCTTTACTTTCTTATTTGTGGGATATTTCTTTCTTTTCTTAGTTGTTCTCAATAAAGGACCTAGTCCCTTAACTCTTGGATTCTTAGACGTTATCAATATACATCAGAATCATTTGAAAATTGTGAGGTTCAGTTGAAAAATACACAATTCAAATGGATAATGATTTAGGGAAAACAATTTTCTTAAGATAAATTTTAAGGAATTAGATTTTGATTGCACTACTAGAAATAAAGACTCTTTCCTCTGCGAATCAATGATAACTTTGTATTATAAGATATGATTTTCCAAATATTTTCCACTGAACCAGCTCATTGAAGAAACTGCTCTTTAGGAAACAAATTCTCAATGAAATTCTAAGACACTTACTAACTTTTCTGTATGAAAAAACAATAATTTTTTTTTCTCACTGATTCACTCAAAGTATATATAAAAATAGCCATTGCACATTTTTCAATGAAAAAATTCAGTGGAAAATAGTGATTAAAAAGAGTGATTAACTCATTTTAAATTCCACATATTCTTTTCAATTCAAAGTGCAATAATATGGAAGGTCAATTTTGAATTTTTTTAAATAAAAATTACTGTTTTACCCCTCTCGATAGTTGCACTGAGTCATTTCTGATCAGTTTGTGAAGTTGGTTTTGAAATTTGATTGATAAGTTATGATTTTTGAAAGTTTTGAAAGTTAAAAGGTCAAAAGTGGTATTTGGTAGCAATCAGAGTTTCGAGTCTCGGAATAGAATTCTGTTAGTTTCATCAATTCTTGAGTGTGGAATTTGGTCTAGGAGAATCTTCAGTTCCAAGTTCGGGGTTGTTTTGAGGATTTGAGCCCTTGAGTTGTAAATTGGAGTGATTTTAGACTAAGGGTTAACTTTGGTCAACTTTCGTAGTTCAAATGCTTGGATCAAATTTTCGACTATTCCTTTGAATTTGGGGATTATTTTAGGCATAGGTGAGGTCTTGGTTGATTTCTTGAAGGTTCTGAGGGAAGTTTAATCTTTTTGAGCATTATGTTTGTTTATTGCGACTTAAACAGGTCTTGGATCAAGAATACATCGAGTTCGTGTTCCGATGGTTCCATTGAGTCCAAAACATCGAGTTTAGTTAGGTAGTATATACGGTTTATGTACTCATAGTTTCAAATGAATTCCGAGGGTTTGGGAATTTTGATGTCTTGTGTGAATTGCTGATTTCTATAATCTGGTGCAATGTAATTTGTGCATCACGATCGCATGACTATCTCTCGCGATCGTGTGGAGTATTTTTTATGTCATCACGATTGTGTGAACCCTGCCATTATCGCGTAGGTTTGATTTTATATTCATCAAGATTGTGTGAATCCCAGCTGCGATCACGATGGTCAAATTAAATGAGGACCATTTTAACTCATCGTGATCGAGAAGCTTTGGTCATCGCGATTGCGAAGAGTAAATTTCACCTGGCAGAATGTTTTCTCCAAATCAGGGTTCCAACCTATTTTCACCATTTTTGAATATATAGAGCTCGGTTTTGGCGATTTCAAAAGGACTTTTCATGTTTTATCAATTGGATAACAATTTTGAACTCACTAACTCCTTTACCCATTAATTTATTCATGATTTTGATGAATAAACTTGAGTTTTGATCCAAACTTTGAAGGTTTTTGAAAAGGCTTAAGGTCTTTGATAAATTGATGATTTAAGGCTTGATTGAACTCTGTTTTCAAAATAGTTTTCAACAATAGTCTCTAAATTCTATGGGTAATACAAATTTGTATAAATATTCAAATTTAAATCTCGTCTTTAGAACTAGGTCTTTTGGGTCGATTTGACCCCATTTTCCAAAAGCCTTGATATGGGTGTTGTTAGATTCAATTTATTAATGTAATTACTTATTTAAATAGATTGTTTTGATTTGGAGACCCAACGAAAAGATAAATCTCAAGTCTCAGAGTGATTGTTTGATTGATTGGGGCAAGTAAACTTATTAAACCTTTGTTAAGTATATAGAATCTCATTTTTACTTATTGTATGTGTTGGGGAGTAATGTGATTTGGTGATGGGGGCTTAACTTGTTCACATTTAATGATTCAATGATAAAAACAAGGAAATAAAAAAAGCAATTTGACGGTATATTGATGTGTGATGTGTTGTGGTTGATTGGAATGATTATATGATCTCATATTGATGAAATGTCATGATTATCTTTGATTGATTGTTGGCATTGGGATATACTTCTTTCCTTAAGTATTTGTACATGCCTATTTGCATTGGTTATGAGACAATGATTATGGTAAGTTTCATGTGATCTGAGGAAGAATAAGGAACCAACAGAGATATACCAATTCGAGGGACGTGTCACACGTTGCGACAAATATTATGATTCGAGGATCATGTCACACGTCATGACGAATGTCACAACCCAGGGATACCCCCTAGATGTAACATGGCGTATAGAACCCCGAAGGACTCCTGTCACGACCCAGGGGTACACCCTAGATGTAACAAGGCGTACAAGACCCCGAGAAGTCTCATACAAGCCCCTTAGCATATCATAACATATATCAATAGAAATGATGCGGAAATTTTGAAACTTTTTCCATACAATCGAAGTCCTTTTAAAAACAAGCGGAAGTCTATAGTACTTTGTCTCAAACCATCTAAAACATGAACATATTTGGGATGCAGCCCATACAAAGTCTAAAACATAAAAAGAAATACATAAAGAAAATGGTGGCTATATCCTCGAATGCTATGAGGACTCACCAATCTTCAACTCCTTGCTCTACCAGGAACCTAGCCGCGGGGATGAAACTCAATATCGCCAGACCCTACATTTGATAAGAATGTAGGCAAGAGTATACGTTAGTACAATCAAGTAGTAAATATGATAGCTAGCATAACACCATAAGAGAATAACAACATATTAGAAAGCATAATCTCCAACATAGACATAATATAAACATTAGTCAACATAAGGCATAATCCATAAACATAAAAAATACATGATGTTCATAAGCATATTAAATCCTTAGATATTCATAACATAAGAGAACTACTTCATAAGTAACCTCAAAGCATACTTGTGCAATGCATAGATAAGACCCCATAATCTCACCCATACTAAGTACCACTTTTAGGCCATCATAATCATACTTACCATCTTTTGATCTCATCCTTAGCTTAATTCTCATAGACAAGGGAACCTTCACCTTTAGTCAAACATGTCAAGGAAGGCAACTATAGCAACAATCCAAGCTAAGCATAGAACATATAAGAGAAACACTTCATAAGTAGCTTCAAGTCATACTTGTGCAATGCATGGATAAGACCCCATAATCTCACCCATACTAAGTACCACTTTAGGCCACTATACATACTTATCATAACCATACTTCTTGGTTGGGGACTAGTCCCTCTTTACTTATTGCCACTATTCATCAAAGGTACATCTCTACTTAGTACAAGGCAAGTCATCACACATGAATGATTACAATTTATCAATTCAAAGCTACCAAGGAATATCACCATACTAGGCTAGACCAAGCTACAATGGAAAACATACTACCATGTAAGTCCAAGCTATTCAAGGAAGGGTACTATTGCTCCATCCTAGCTACCAATGAAATGGTTTGGCCTAACCAAGTCATGCTACCATGCAAGCATTCTATGATACTAGTTCAAGCTAACCTTAGGAAGGGTATGATTTCTCAATCCAAGGCTACCATGAGATATACTATTCAAGCTACCATGAAATGGTCTTGTCTTACCAAGTCAAGCTATTCATGAAGGGATTTCATAACACAACTTCAAGATAACATACTAAACATGCTTTGATTCATTTTAGGTGAGCAAACTTTTCAACCTAGAATCATACTATGTGAGAAGACCTTTCACATTCATACTATCATGCATTCATACTTTTATAAGGTAGATCATGTGGGTAAAGGCCTTCCACAACAATTCTATCTATTAGTCTACCAATTTCATGCAAGCTAACTCATCATATTAGACTTCCTCTAAAAGCCCTAACATACATCATTCATCATAGTAGCTTTACTCTCAAAGCCCTATCAATCAAAATTCATGATTACAAACCCTACTCTCAAGGAAATAATTCTTACAATCATCATACATGCCTAGATCTCAAGACATTCTATTCACATGCTTCATTCTTAAGCAATTCCCATCATGCATAATCATATAGGCTTAGTCTCAAGCACTACTCATCATAATTCAACATTTATACTATAGCCTTATACAATTCATATTTATATGCCCTAATCTCAAGCAATCTACTATACATATCATCAATCCTAGAAGATCATCTCTAAATCCTCAATTTCCCCTTTCATGGCATCAAACCCACTTACTTCAATTTCATCTTTATAGACATGGTTTAGGCATGGGTACATGTAATTTCATCTTAAAAACATGATTTACTACTAATTCAATCATAAATAATCATTATCCACTCAATTGGATCAACATACATCATAACCCACAACATTGAAGAAACCCTAACTTGAATTGGAGAAATTCTTCATCAAATTGGGGAATTCTAGGGGACTCCATGGATGGAAGAATCCATGGATGAATAAGCTATCATACCTTGGATACAAAGCCTACCAAGCTTGAAACAATGGAGACTCGAATTGACCTAGCTTGATCTTCTTCTTCTTCTTCTTCACTTTCTAGAGAGAGAATATTTGAGAGGATGAACTTTGGGATTCTTTTGGGGTTTTTGAAATAATGACTTAATTTGGGTGGTTAAAGGGTTAAAATAGCTTATATATGTGTATAAAGTCTAGGAAAAATGACCTCACCTAATAACCATTTAAATTGGAATTTCCCATTGTGCCTCTCACTAGGCAGCCTACTCCCAGGCACCACGACAGGCTCCACGAGCCGTGGTCCTGCCCATGGTCCTTGGGCAATGGCTAGGCCATGGTGACTTGACCTCCAAAAAGTCTAGGCATCTTCACGAGCCTTCCCACGAGCCGTGGTCTTCACCACTGGCCGTGAAGTGGCTCGTGAAGGTGAGCCATTCTTGGGCAGCTTAAGGTAGATACTGCCTTAGCCACCACGAGCCGCACCACAAGCCGTGGTGGTCACCATGAGCCATGGTGGTCACCACGAGCCGTGGTGGTGGTCGTGAAGTGAGGCAGTTCTAGGAAACCTTGGGGAAGCCTTGGCCCTTGGTTTCGGCCTTGCCCCTTGGCCTTGGCTCTTGTTGCCCACACACTTAGCCCTAGTTGGCCTACTAAACTACGGGGTGTTACAACTCCATACAAGCCACTTAGCTCTCATAACATAAGAAGTATAAGAATAAGAGTAAAACAATAGTCCAAGTCCAAAATATTTTATAAAAGCAAAGTGAAATTCTAATAAACTTGTCTCATCATAGCCATCTAATACAATAGAATGAAATTGGGCCTAGCCCATACATCATGTCCAAGAGAAATACATGAAAGAAAGTGAAACAATAAAACTCCGTCCTCGAAGCATGAGGCCTCATCAAAGCTCAGAAATATCATAAGTTAACCTCTAGACACGAAACTGATGATCCTGACTGTCGGACCCTACATTTGGGGAAATGTAGGCAAGAGTATGCGTTAGTACAAAACAATGTACCAAGTATGATAGCCATACATAAAAATAGTTAAATCATGCTAAAAGGGACATTTAATTTCATGACATGCAATTGACCAAGCTAAACATGATATGAAGAGTTATAAGACATAAGTCACAAAATCATGGTCAATGCAAGCTAAATTCATCTTCAAAATCTTTGAACTCATATGCGATACTTCTTGAAGTAACCTTAGTTCATTATTACTTGTGGGGAATTAGCCTTAACCGACATAGAGACGATATGAGCTATAACATGTTCCCCTGGTGTCTCCCACACCGAAAAGGGTTGTCCTACTTGTAAAAGTAAGGACCATGAACTTCTAGCTTAAGTGGATTCACTAGCTAATCAACCTATGGGGGCATATAGTTAAGGGATAAGGAGATTGCTACTAGAAACCCGGCCTCTACTAACAGGAGAGCTTCCATCTCATGAAATTGCTTCTAGAAACCCCGCCTCTACTACGGGAGAGCTTCCATCTCATCATCAATATCCACTCGGTGCTAAGCATAAATCCCACGGAATAGTCATTTCTTACTTGACCTCATTATTCATGGAAAGGTGCCCTTGGACAACCAAACAAAGCTAGTTCACTAGGATAGCTCTTACTCTTTGATTCAATTAGGTGGGAAAGCCTTTCAACCTAAGAATGCTTTCTATGTGAGAAAACCTTTCACACCATGCTAGTTATGTGATTATGAGAATATCCTTTCACAACACAACATCATCATTGGTACTTTACTCTCAAAGCACCCTTATATTATTTGCATAGATTTCATAAGAAAATGCATAAGTCCATATTTTACCTCTTGAAGTTCAAAACCCACTTTCAATCATCAAACTCTTAGAAAACATGGGCTAGATATGGATTTCATCATAAATACATGTAAAGCTTGCAATACATGCTTAATTTTATAAAACGCTTCCTTGAAGAACAAAATCCCACATCATATGATTCATAACTTGAAAACATGGGCATTACATGGGTTCATGGGGAAATCATCATAAAAATTATCATGTATCATCAATTCATGCATAAATGATCATAATTCAATCATTGAAATCAACATTTAAGAGAACCCATGATAATTGAAGAAAACCCTAACTCAATTGGGGAATTCTATCTTTTGAAATAGATGAATTTGGGAACTCCATGGATGGAAGGAATCCATGGATGAAAACTATCATACCTTGAATCCAAAAGCTATCCTTCAATGGAGGAATTGAGACCTTGACTTGAAACCCTAGGTTGAATCCTCTTCTTCTTCAAGTTTCTAGAGAGAGAAATATATTTGGAGAGGAGATTTGGTTTTCTTTTTGTGAATTTTGAAGAATGAAGTGAATGGGTTGATTTTGGGGTTGAAATAGCTTATATAGGCGTCTTAGTGAAGGGTAAAAAGATGTAGTATAGGAACTAATTAATTAGGAAAGACCCAACTGCCCCTTAACTTAGCAGACAACTGACCACCAACGGACCCAGTCGACGGACCGTGGTTTGACCCATGGCCCGTCCTGGTGGACCGTGGTCTGACCTACGGTCCGTAGGTCGAGCCGTGGTCCTGGACCTCAAATCACCTTAAGGTAGGGCCATCCACGGACCACACCTACGTTTTGTGGTCCCATCCACGGGCCGTGGGTGGCCCTCGTGGCTGGCACCTGTAATTTCCCAAAAGTTGCTTCTTTTCCCTTTTTCGGATATGGGGTGTTACAATATCTCCCCCTTGGGACCATTCGTCCTCGAATGAGATTTAGACTGGTTCTAAAAGAGTAGGAGAGGAACTAACAACCCAACCTACAATGCAATGCATACAACCAAGGAGGAACTATCGACTCTAAGCTAGGACGTTCTCAAAATGTCATAAGAGGGGTGAAACTAACTCTAGCAGCCCATCATGCATGCAATGCACATATACAAGGAGGAAACATCAACTCCAAGATAAACATACTCAATGCATCATAAGGAAGTAGGAACTACATCTAGCAACCCAATATGCATGAATTCTCAAAATTACTCATGTTCAAGGAGGAACTACCTTCTCCAAACTAAAAAGCATGCTCAATACAATCTCATGGAGCTCATATGGAATTCACTCTCAAAAAGCATATCTAAAGCATTTTCATCAATTTATCTCATGAAGTCTATAGGCAACTCATACTCAATGCACAACAACATGAGGAAAACAATCATTTAACTCATTTTCCTTCAATACACAAGTTTTCATGAACATGCATAACATAAGGAAATCATGGAAACACATAAAACACATGACTCCCCAAAACAAGGACAAACCAAGAGGAACTTATTACCTCAAGCTAGAATTGGAGTAAAAGGAAAAAGATGAGGATTGGGACATCATATCGGCCTCGGCCTCCCAAGTAGCTCCCCAACTAGTTGATTCCTCCACAATACTTTCACGGAAGCTATTTCCTTGATTCTCAACTTCTTGACTTTCCGTTCTAGAATCTTAACTGGAACATCCTCATAAGAGAGACTTTCATCAACTCCTAACTCTTCTAGGAGAACTATGGATGTCGGATCTCCAACACATTTCTTAAGCATAGAGACATGGAAAACAGGATGCACTGATGCCAACTCATTCGGCAAGTCTAACTCATAAGCAACCCTACCAATACACCTTAAAACCTGATATGTGCCTACATATCGGGGACTAAGCTTCCCCTTCTTAACAAACCTCATTACACCCTTCATGGGTGAGATTTTTAAGTAAACCCAATCGTTAACATCAAACTCTAGATCCCTTCTTCTCACATCGGCATATGACTTTTTCCGACTTTGAGCCATTTTCAACTTTTCCCTTATAAGTCAAACTTTCTCTATGGCCTCTTGTACCAATTTGGGACCTATTAGAGCAACTTCACCCACCTCAAACCAACCTATGGGTGATGTACACCTCCTTCCATATAAGGCCTCGAATGGAGCCATATCAATACTCGAGTGCTAGCTATTATTATAAGCAAACTCAATCAACGGTAAATGGTCATCCCAATTACCCTTAAAATCAATCACACAAGCCCTTAACATATCTTCCATTGTTTGGATATTACGCTCTGCTTGCCCATCGGTTTGGGGATGAAAGGTCGTGCTAAGCTTAACACGATTACCAAGACCCTTTTGGAATGACTTCCAAAATTGAGAAGTGAATTGGGTACCACGATTGGAAATGATGGACAAAGGCACTCCATGCAACCTTACAATTTCTCTCAATTACATCTTGGCATAGTCCTATGTCGAATAAGAAACTTGACAAGAAGGAAATGAGCCGATTTCATCATCTGATCTACTATAACCCTAATAGAGTCATGTTGTTGTCGAGTGCCAGGCAAACCAACAATAAAGTCCATATTCAAGTCTTCCCACTTCCAAGTAGGAATGCTAATATTTTGGGACAAACCTCTCGGTTTCTGATGCTCAACCTTTACTTGTTGGCAATTTGGACACTTAGCCTCAAATCCCGTAATATCCTTCTTCATCCCATTCCACTAATAGACCTCCGGTAAATCACGGTACATCTTGGTGGCTCCTGGGTGAATGGAATACCGCGAACTACGGGCTTCTGTCAAAATCTACTCCCTCAGGTCATCAACATTCAGAACACATAAACGACCTTGGTATCTAAGTACACTATCTTCCTCTTGGGAGAAAGCATGGACAGATTTCTTAAGCACCGCCTCTTTCAATTTTATAAAAATTAGATCAAGACCTTCCTTGGCTTTCACATCCGCCAAAAAAGATGATTCGGAACCATTGTGAACCATAACACCACCTTTGGTGGAGTCCACTAGTTGAACACCTAGTAGAGCCAATCTATGAACATCTCGAACCAACTCTTTCTTTTCTTCTTTAATATGAGAAACACTAGCCATAGATAACTGACTAAGAGCATCCGCTACCACATTAGCTTTGTCGGGGTGATAAAGAACACTCATGTCATAATCTTTCAATAACTCAAGTCATCTTCTTTGGCGAAGATTCATATCCTATTGATTAACCACATATTGCAAACTCTTGTAGTCGGTAAACACATCTACATGAACTCCATACAAATAGTGTCTCCAAATATTTAAGGCAAATACAACCGCCGCTAACTTAAGGTCGTGAGTAGGATAATTCTTCTCATGGATTTTAAGTTGCCTTGAGGCACAGGCAATAACTTTCCCATTTTGCATAAGCACGCACCCTAGCCTAATTCTCGAGGCATCATAATAAACCACAAAACCATCCATTCCTTCCGGTAAGGTCAACACCGGAGAGGAAGTAAGTCTCTCTTTCAACTCTTGAAAACTCTGTTCACATGCCTCGGACCATATAAACTTAGCCTTTGTTAGAGTCAAAGCCGTCAAAGAAGAGGCAATCAAAGAGAATCCTTCAACAAACCTTCAATAGTAACCGACCAAACCCAAGAAACTTCTAATATCCGAAGGAGTTAGAATTCTAGGACAACTCTTGACCGCATCCGTCTTCTTAGGATCTACCTCAATACCCTTACTCGAAACAATATGACCAAGGAAAGCTACAGACCTTAACCAAAATTCACATTTGCTAAACTTTACAAAAAGTTATTATTCCTTAAGAACTTGCAACACGATCCTCAAATGATCAATATGCTTATCCTCACTCCTTGAGTAGATCAAAATATCATCGATGAACACAATCACAAACATGTCAAGGTATTATCTAAACACCCTATTCATCAACTCCATAAATGCCACCGGAGCATTAGTCAACCCAAATGACATTACTAAGAACTAATAATGACCATACCGAGTTTGAAAAGCCATCTTTGGAATGTCATCATCTTTCACCCTCAATTGGTGATAACCCGATCGGAGATCAATCTTAGAGAAATAAATTACTCCTTGAAGTTGTTCAAATAAATCATCTATCCTTGGAAGAGGATACTTGTTCTTAATGGTCACCTTGTTCAACTGTCTATAATCAATACACATACGAAGAGACCTATCTTTCTTTCTAACAAACAAAACTGGAGCACCCCATGGAGAGATACTCGATCGGATGAAACCCTTATCCAAGAAATCCTTAAACTGTTCATTAAACTCCTTAAGTTCTGCCGGAGCCATACGATATACCGTGAGTTTACAGTAATTTGATGCATTTCACTTAGATTTTGTGTGTGTCTTGGGGTATTTTGTTATTAGAAATAATGTTTTTGTGTAATTCTTACAGAAAATAGGCTTGGATGTAATTGATTGAGATAAGAGCTGAAAATTGCATAAGTGGCTAATGACGGAGCCAACCATAGACCGTAGGTCCAGTGACGGGCCGTAGGTGCTGCAGCGTAGATGAGGGTTCAAGGAAGTCTGACCAAGTGTGGAACCACGGAGGCCAACGACGCCCCGTAGATTGAATGATGGACCGTCCTGCATATCCATCGTTTATGATCAGAAAGTTGAAGTTCCAGTACTTGAATCACGGAGGCAAGTGATGGACCGTAGCCCAACACACGGACTGAAGGCCCTGAAATATTATCCAGGTGTTGATCCACGGAGGGAGACCACAGACCGTAGGTTGACCCACGGTCTGTAGGTCGTGTCGTTGATTGAAACCGCGTCTGAGCTGTTATTTCCTTATTTTGTTTCCTACTTGGTTTATGATTTGTTTACTATAAATATTAGTTGTTATTTTCATTTTTAGGGGTTAGACATTATTGTAGACTTTTGTTTTTAGTCTTTAGGAATTATTTTGCAAACACTTAGCAATTTAATTTCTGGAATTTGGTTTATGCAATTTGATTTTGAATTTCAATTCAAGATTTCGGTTTTCATCTATTCTAATTCTAAGTTCCTGATTTCTTTTAACTTAATTATGAATTGTGAACTCTCAAGTATGAGTAGCTAAATCCACAACTAGGGTTGTGGGAACCACGAGCAATTAACAACGTATGAATAATAATTAAGTAATTCTTGAATAGTGTTTATGCATGTATTTTTAGTCCTTTCGTTTAGAATGCTTTTTAACGGTGGCCAACGTTAGAACTCGCCTCATTCCTACTTACCTTACCAAGGGGGTAATGAATGAGAAAATGATTAAACAACAGAGATTTAGTTAAGGATTTGCTGCTATCTAATAGTCTGACTTTAATCAATTAAAGTGAGGGTGAAAACCCAACTAAATTGACACGATGACTAATCTGGGATGAAGGTAAGGGTTAGTAAAGCACACACTCGTAGATTTACCAAGTCACGAGTAAAATTTCCTGCTAAGATTACCAATCACGTAAGGATACATAACTTATCGGCCTTGCATGTCAAACACTAGGATTTGATTACTATTATTAGAATTACTACGTTAAGAGCTTATGGGGAACACATATACCCTAGTTTCCATCTTATATTGATAACTCAAATTGTGAATCTTGTTTACTTGTTATTTAATCATTCAAATCAACAATCTGTTACTTATTTACAACATCCCCCCTGTTTACTTTTCTTGAAAATAGTTTGACTAAACGGAGATAATTGTGAGTTAAGTTTAAATCTGAACCTTATTCCTCATGGGTTCGACCCCAACCTACAAGTTGGGTTCTTCATTTGGCAACGACCGCTTATACTTCTTTAGGGAGGTGTAATTTGGGCTTATTAAATTTTTGCACCGCTGCCGGGAAATATGATTTTTAGATTAAACTAACTACATTTTTGAACTTTAGTCAAGTATTTCCTGATTTTACATTTTTTTTTACAGGTTTCAACTCTAATGTATGCCAAGTACACGGAGTCAAGGAGAACCCTTGACCCCCTATGATCCTGAATTGAGAAGAACTTTGAGGAGAATGGCTAATCACGGAGTTTACAACAATCCAATTGGAGAGGGTCAAGGAGATGGAGCTGAGTTTCAACCTCCTGTAGTTGTTAACTTGCCCGGTGAGGTTCAAGGTGGTCATATAATCAGAAATGTAGAAAAGGTGCAAAATATGCCAGCACCGAGGTTTCGTGATAACTACAGGGTTGACTATAATGCGGTTGGATCAGATGGGCCTATTGTTCTCCCTCCTCTACCTCCAGGACATACATTTGTAGTGATCAACAATATTATAAAGATGCTTATAGCGAGAGGGTTGTTTGTTGGGTTGGCTTCGGAAGATCCATACACTTACATGGCTAAGTAAAGTGTTTGTAAGAGTTGTGTAGGATGATCTGAGTTGGATATGGATGTAATAGGTTTGAGAGTATTCCCATTGTCGTTGATCAGTGATGCTGCTGTGTGGTTTTTTGAGCTGCCATACAATTCGATCTATACATGGGACCAATTACATAAGGTGTTCATAGTAAGGTATTTTCCAGTGTCCAAGAAATTAAATCATAAGGATAAACTGAATAACTTCACAGCACTACCTGGAGAGTAGGTAAGAAATTCTTGGGATAGGTTCACTGAGTTCATAAGGAGTGTTCCGAATCACCGCATAGATGATTAGTCATTAAAGGAGTACTTCTACAGAGGACATGATGACAATGGAAGAGCTGTCTTAGATACTATTGTTGGAGGATCATATGGTGAGCGCACTTTTGAGGAGATCGCTGACAAACTTGAGAGGATTTTCCAAAACAATAAAGCATGGAGCACTAGAAAGGCAAATACTGGTAGGAGCACATTCGTTGTCCAAACTGCACCAAATCACTCTAATAATGACATTTGTGAAGAGATGGCTCAAATGAGGACTGAACTTGGCCTGGTATTGAAACATGTGAGTGGAAATGTAGAAAAGGTTAATGCGGTAAATTATCTAACTAAACCTCCACCACCGCCAGTTGAGGAGTACTATTATGAGGAGGATGCAAATTTGGTTAATGATTAGATGAGGGGTTTCCGAACCAACACCCAAGGTTTCAACTCGGATAATTGGCGCCAAGGTCAAGGAAACCAAGGTCGGAACTATGGAAACTACAACCGTGAAAGAAACTATGTCCGGAATGGGAACTACAATCGTGATAACAATTACAACCAGAACAATTATGGCAACAGGAATGATAAGGTTGGACCCTATGTTCCCTCTGGTAATAGAGAGGCTGGTAATAATATGACTCGCATTGAGGATATGATGCAGAAAATGATGAAAAGGTTTGATGCGACAGATGAGAATGTGAAGGAGATGAGAAATGATTTATCTGGAATCGGTTAAAAAATTGATACCCATGCAGTGTCAATCAAGAAACTTGAGTAGCAGTTTAGTCAGTTGTTTACTACTTTGAATCCACGCCAGCGTGGCACACTTCCTAGCAACACCATCCAAAATCCAAAAAATGATGGGTATTGTATGGCAGTTACTACTCGTGGAGGAAAACAAACTATTGATCCCCCCATGCCGTCTGAGGTTTAAAGAGTGATAGAAAAGGATGAGGATGAGATTGAGGTTACTGAAGATCCAAAAGTTGATACAGAGAAGGAAGCTGAGGTGACCCAAAAAGTTGTTCCCATGCCTAGACCTCCACCTCCATTCCCACAGAGATTGGTGAAAAAGACCGAAGAGGGAAAATACCACAGGTTCATATCTATGTTGAAGCAACTGTCAATAAATGTCCCATTGATAGAAGCTTTGGAACAAATGCCTGGGTATGCTAAATTCATGAAAGACTTGGTGACCAAAAAGAGGGCTGTCAGTTTTGAGAATGATGAGAGGCTGCAACATTGTAGTGCTATTGCTACTAGGTCACTTGTGCAGAAGAAAAAGGATCGCGGAGCTTTCACTATTTCTTGTACCATTGGGATTCTACACTTTGCGAAAGCTTTATCTGATTTGGGGGCCAGCATTAATTTGATGCCATTGTCCATTTATAAGAAATTGGGTTTAGAAGCTCCAAAGTCGACTGCGATGTGTTTACTTATGACCGATAGAACTGTTAAGAGGCCCATTGGAGTGCTCCAAGATGTCCTTGTGAAAGTAGAGTCATTCATCTTTCCAGCAGACTTTGTGATACTTGATTGTGAAGTTGATTTTGAGGTTCCCATCATCTTAGGGAGACCATTTCTTACTACTGGGCGTGCCTTGGTCGATATGGAGAGAGGGTAGATGAAGTTCTGATTAAACAATGAGGAGGTAACTTTTAACATCTGTAGGTCTATGAAGCATGAAAGTGATCTTAAATCGGTATCCGTGGTGAATCACATTGTGGGGAAAGAATCTGAGGTATCCATTAAGGAAAGGTTAGGTGTTGATGCGCTAGCAGCGGTGATGATGAATTTTGACAGTGATGGTATTGATGAGTATGATGAGCTAGTTGCCGCACTTGATAGGTTCGAGTTCCGTTTCAAGCCAAAACGGTTGGAATTAGGCATGAAGAATCGTGACACCCCACCTGCAAAACCGTCTGTTGATGAGACTCCAAAACTGGAACTTAAGGTTCTTCCATCCCACTTGCGGTATGTATTCTTGGGAAAAAATAACACCTTCCCCGTTATTATTGCTGCTGACTTGAGTGAAGGGAAAATAGAGGCTGTGATATCAGTGTTGAAGCGGTTTAAGAGGGCTATAGGATGGACTATTACGGACATTATTGGGATTCCACCGGGCATTTGTTCTCATAAAATCCAACTCATGCCAGACAGTAAGCAAAATATTGAGCATCAAAGGAGATTGAATCCCCATATGCAAGATGTTTTGAAAAAAGAGATCATTAAGTGGTTAGATACTGGAGTTATATATCCGATTGCTGATAGTAGTTGGGTTTGCCCAGTTCAGTGTGTGTCAAAGAAAGGAGGAATCACGGTGGTTCCCAATGCAAAAAATGAGCTTGTTCCAATGAGGCTAGTGACTTGTTGGAGAGTGTGTATGGATTACCGCAAGTTAAATGCATGGACTAAGAAATACCACCTCCCAATGCCGTTCATGGATTAGATGCTAGATCGTCTCGCTGGTAAGGGTTGGTATTGTTTTATAGATGGGTATTCGGGGTACAATAAAATCTCCATAGCTCCAGAAAACTAAGAGAAAACCACCTTCACTTGTCCTTATGGGACTTTCGCCTTCAAAAGGATGCCATTAGGGTTGTGTAATGCTCCAGCAACCTTCCAGCGGTGTATGATGTAGATATTTTTAGATATGGTAGAGGACACAATAAAGTTATTTATGGATGATTTCTCTGTGGTCGGTGACTCGTTTGATGATTGTTTGGCACATTTGGCTAAGGTACTAAGACGGTGTGAAGAGTGCAATCTTGTGCTCAACTGGAAAAAGTGCCACTTCATGGTAAAAGAGGGTATATTTCTGGGTCATCAGATTTCACAGAAAGGTATTTAGGTTGATAGAGCCAAAGTTGAGGTAATAGAAAAGCTTCCACCACCCATATCCGTCGAAGGTGTTCAAAGTTTTCTTGGGCATGCATGTTTCTACCGGAGGTTCATAAAAGATTTCTCACAAATTGCACGCCCCTTGTGCAAGCTACTCAAAAAGGAGTGTAAGTTTGATTTTCCTGATGCTTGTTTGAGAGCATTTGGAGAGTTGAAAGAAAAGTTAACTTCGGCACCTATCATTATTTAACCGGATTGGGGACAACCGTTTGAAGTGATGTGTGATGCGAGTGGGGTGGCGCTTGGTGTAGTATTAGGACAAAGGTGAGAGAAGATTCTTCATCTGATTTACTATGCCAGCAAAGCTCTGAGTGTGGCTCAAAAGAACTATACTGTGACTGAATAGGAACTCCTTGCTGTGGTTTTGGCATTTGAGAAATTTAGGTCCTACTTGCTTGGTACTAAGGTCATAGTGCATACTGACCATTCTGCATTGAGGTATCTGAAGGCTAAAAAGGATGCAAAACCAAGGTTGATTAGATGGGTACTTTTGCTGCAAGAGTGCGATTTTGAGGTTAAGGATAGAAAGGGAACAGAAAATTAGGTTGCTGATCATTTATCCAGATTATAGGAGGAAGCTATGATCAAGTTAGAGGATGGAGTTGAGATTAATGATGCGTTCCCTGATGAACAAGCGTTGGCTGCTTCTTATGATCTTATCCCTTGGTTCGTAGATTTTGGTAACTTCTTGGCAAGTGATTTGGTTCCGTCGGATTTGTCATTTTACCAAAGAAAAAAATTCATGTCTGATGTGAAGAAATTCTTTTGGGATGAGCCTTACTTGTTTCGTGTTTGTGCTGATGGGATTATTCATTGCTGTGTGCCCGAGGTTGAGATGACGAGTATACTAGAGGCGTGTCATTCATCGCCTGTTGGTGGGCACCATAGTTGTATCCGAACTGCTCTTAAGATTTTGCAGTGTGGGTATTACTGGCCTACCATCCACCAAGATGCTCATGATTTCACCAAATCTTGTGACCGTTGCCAACGTGAATGAGGAATTTCGTAAAGGTAAGAACTACCTATGAACCCAATATTGGTGATTGAGCTTTTTGATGTTTGGGGTCTTGATTTCAGGGGTCCGTTTGTGAGTTCGAATGGGATGAAGTAAATTCTTGTGGCGGTTGACTATGTATCGAAATGGGTGGAGGTAGTCGTGCTTTCAAACAATGAGGGAAAGAGTCTCACCGCATTCCTGAAAAAGAATATCTTCTCCAGATTTGGTACACCAAGGGCAATCATAAGCGATGAAGGTTCTCACTTTTGTAATAAATTGTTTAAGGCATTACTTGAGAAGTATGGTGTTCGCCACATCGTAGCAACCCCATATCATCCGCAGTCATGTGGGCAAGTTGATGTGTCAAATCATGAGATAAAACAAATTCTTGCACAGACCGTAAATGCCAACAAAATTGATTGGTTGAGAAGGCTTGATGATGCTCTATGGGCTTATCGCACCACATTCAAAACTCCCATAGGTATGTCCCCCCTACCAACTTGTTTATGGGAAATCATGCCATTTGCCTGTAGAGCTAGAGCATAAAGCAATGTGGGCGCTAAAAAAGTTGAATTTGGATTGGGGCGCCGCATCGAATCAAACACAGAATGACATGAATGAGCTTGATGAGTTTCACCTCAAATCATATGCAAGTTCAGCCTTGTATAAAGAGAAGATGAAGAAGTACCATGATCAGAAGATCGACAAGCGTGAATTTTTTGCCGGTGATTTGGTGCTCTTATTTAACTCAAGGTTGCGCTTGTTTCCTGGAAAGCTCAAGTGGACCGAGTGATTTACGTATCAACTACACCTCATCCGATACTAGGTGTAAACGATCGTTGAGTAGTATAAACCCAACAAAAGAGTTGGGGTCGATCCCACAGAGAGTAGTTATATTTTGAATTCAAATATTAAATTACAATAGTGATTTTGGTAGCTAACGAACTAGAGATTTGTTGAAACTAGTAATGAAACTAGAGGGATGACATAATGTCAGAGTAATGAATTTGTGGATAAGAAAATAGCCTCAACAAGTAACTGAGATCAACCAAATAGGAGAAAGGTACTTGGGGGATTGACCAACCAATTGCTAAACTCAACTCAATGGGTGCAACTTACTAACCAAAAGTGCTAACTTTTTATGGGTAAGGTGAACTTTAGGTAAGGCACTTTTCGCTCGAACAACTACCTTGTTTCAATTGAGTTCTCTTGAACCTCAATGCTTTAAGCCTGAGTTTGGTTAGTCTATTACAACACCCAATTGAAATCTCTTGCCAAAAGGATAAAACCAACAAGAAAGGTGTTTTTGTTCTCTCTATTTTCTTCCTCAATTACTGAATGCCTTCTCTCTCTTCCAAAAGTTAATTTATACTGATCTGAGATGCTGCTCTTTGGAGTCGTTCGGCAAGGAAAGTCGGGATTCACCGACCAGTCGGCTACTCGCCAATTGTTCCAATCCATCACCCCTTTCTTCTTCCCCTTTTCCTCATTTAAACACTGTAACTTTAGGCGATCTAGATTGGGATCGCCAATCAGTTCCGCGATGCGCCTTTCAATGCTTTCGCTCGCCAATTCAATGTTTTCTTGATATTGATCAGTGTGTTCGGCGGTGACGTTTTCCTTCGCCGATGCAGTCGGTGGCTCATCGATAGAGAATGCAGTTCGCCTAAGTTTTCCCCATTTCAGGCTCAGTATTCTGTAAAATTAGGCGGTCTAGGGGAGACTCGGCGATTTGCCGAGTTCTCTCGGTGGTATTCAGGTCTTCTTGTCTCTCCTTCCTCAGTTTATGTTGCTCTTTTTTGCCTGTTAATGTCCTTGCTTTGTTCCTCAAGCCATATGCCTAAAAATCAAAGCATTAACATCAGTTTATAACATAAATTAGGCATTTGAGGACACTAAATCTATCAAAATAAAGCCCTAAATGAGTCCAACTCTAAGACTCATCAACAGCCCCAGCTTAAACTTTTGCTTATCCTCAAGTAAAACTCAAGTTCATCAGTTCAGAAAGGATGTCTCAAACAGTGCTACATAAGAATCAACATGAATGCACACAACAAGACTCAACTTACTCATGCAATGATCAATTGTGCACTCAAAGATTCAAATTATGACTCACCATTACCAAAGATGCTCAAGTTCACAATACTTGCTTCAAATGCAATTTCAAGCTCAACAAAGGTACTCAAATGCCTCACAACAAAGACGATTCAATATTCATACACTATTTCTCATCAATTTAAAGTTTCGAAATCACATACAACTCTCACACTCACAAAGATGAACCCATGCATGACTTCACCCATAGGTTTGCCCTTATTTTCTAATCAACACTTGTTTCAGCTCACTCAATATTAAAAAGGTCTTTTCCTGGCTTGTAACGGGGTTGAGTGTCAAGGTATGGTCATTTAGGCTCAGTGGCTTCTACCTTCATGAAGTGTGGCTTGAACATCACATTCCTCCTTTTCTTTAACAATTCAAATAAAGCTCATAATTCACCCTATTATTCAACTTCATATGAATTACCGGATATCCCATTTCTTTTGCAATTTTCATAATTTGTTTCATAACTTTTTCATTCTTTGTCTTTTTTTTTTTACATGGAGGGGTTCCATCTTTTTCAAAACCATTCTCAAAGGGGGATTTTTCACACTTCTTGATTTTCCTTCTCTTTTCACCACACCCCCAACTTAGGCTTTTGGCCTAAGGTGGCTATTCACACAAACCACACTTCATGAAAGTTATGGGTAGATGGATAAAGAGGGATCACGATTGTTCAAGTTTCTTTCAAGAAAAGGATAAGGCTCAAGGGGGTTCAAGCAAGGTTCACACATCTCACAAGGTTGGCCACAAAAGAGGTATATTGTCAAATTGTTTCACTCTTCAAAATCATTGCCTAAGATCATTTCAAGTGCTTGCCTCACTTAGTCAACCGGACCAACGGGGAAAATTCTAGGTGTTATCATACAATGGTTCAAAGTAAGCTCATCACACAAGGCATTGGCACTAATATCAAACGAGACTCCACACTTTCTAGCTAGTGTGCAATGTTCATCACAAGAGACTCATTCGATAATCGGCTAGTCACAACGAGATGCAAAAAGTTCACACATTGTCTATGCAACGTCATTTGGCCTCATCGTAGCCGCACATTCATTTCATTCAATTAAGAGCACTATTTAAGTCATCAGTATTGATCATAACCGATACTCAAATTTGCACAAGAGAACCAAAGACTTAACTAGAACAAACGGCTTAACAACCAAACTCCTACCACCCCCACCAAAAGCATCCAACATTGTCCTCAATGTTAGTCGAGAACAAACATTACACAAGATAAACTAAGGACAATAAAAAGATAAAGATAAAGTACTAGCGCTTAAACAAACAGAGTAGGATGAAAAGAAATCTTCACTAGGCGGCCATTAGGTGAAGGAGTGTGGAGATCGCCGAATCATTAGGCGAATCGCCAAATGGCATGCACCTCACCGAAATTTCCAGTGTGGAACCACTCCACCTTGGGACAAGAAGGCGGACAGAAACTAGATCACCGAACAGCATTGGCGAATCGCCAACCGGATGTAAGGCCTCGCCTAAAGTTCCAGGATTCCAAACTTTTGTAGGTGGGGCAAAGGGCGGAGAAAGTTGGGTCGCCGAATCCTCTTGGCGTATCGCCGATAGGTTTGTATTGTTCCGCCCAATGTTCCAGCACCTCAGCCAACCAATAGCGCCACAAAGGCGATCAAAATTGAGATCGCCGATGTCACTTGGCGGATCACAGAAAGAGGTGTTGCATCACGGAATCACTCTAACCTGCACGTTCATCACACATTATTCAAAACCACTAACGCTTGGGTTGCTTCCCAAGAAGTGCCTTATTTAACGTCATGGCACGACGTGGAAATGATTTCATGCATCTTCCAAATACACCACTTCAATCAAAGAAGTCTCATGGTATTCCCCAAAATACAACTTCAAGCGTTGCCCATTCACATTGAAAGGTGGACCTGCCTTACCCACAACTTCAATAGCCCCATTGTTAAATACGCGAATTACTTTAAAAGGACCGGACCACTTTGACTTGAGCATTCCTGGAAAAAGTCTAAGTCGAGAATTGTACAACAGCACAAAGTCTCTGACTTGAAATTCTCTCTTGAGGATTTTAGAGTCATGGCATTTCTTCGTTTTCTCCTAGTAGAGAGCTGAGCTTTCATAAGCTCTAAACCTGAATTCCTCCATCTTATTCAACTGGTCGACTCTCTCTTTTGAAGCATTTGCCCAATCCAAATTTAATGCCTTTAATTCCCAAAGTGCTTTGTGTTCAAGTTTGATTGGTAGGTGACACAACTTCTCAAAAACCAGCTGATATGGGGACATGCCAATTGGTGTCTTGTAAACGGTGTGATATGCCCAAAGAGCATCATCTAATTTTCGAGACCAATCAGTCCTGTTTGCATTTATGGTGTTTGCCAATACACTCTTAATCTCACAGTTCAAAACTTCTACTTGGCCACTTGTTTGGGGATGATATGGTGTAGTCACTTTGTGTTTCACGCCGTATTTACTCAATGCAGATGCAAACAGGCGATTACAAATATGCGACCCTCCATCACTAATAATAGCTCGAGGGGTGCCAAATCTTGCAAAGATGTAGCGTTTTAGAAATTGAACAACGTTCTTCCCCTCATTGTTAGGTAGTGCCACCGCTTCCACCCATTTGGAAACATAATCCACAGCCACCAAGATATACCTGTTACCAAATGAGCTCACGAATGGCCCCATGAAATCTATTCCCCAGACATCAAATAACTCAACTTCCAGAATAGGCTGAAGAGGCAACTCATTTCTTCTAGACACCCCAGCTTGTTTCTGGCATTGTACACATTTCTTGACAAACTCATGGGCATCTTTATAGAGAGATGGCCAGTAGTACCCACTTTGAAGAATTTTAGCGGCTGTGCGTACACCGCTATGATGACCCCCAACCGGTAAAGCATGACAAGCATAAAGAATCTTATTGAACTCTTCCTCAGGTATACATCACCTAATGATATGATATGCACATTCTCTAAATAAATATGGCTCATCCCAAAAGTATTTTTTGACATCAAACAAGAACCTCTTTTGTTGGTAGAAATTCAGCTCTTCCGGCATCAATCCACATACCACATAGTTAGCAAAATCAGCATACCAAAGAACTTGTTTGAAAGCGACCGAGAACACTTGCTCATCGGGAAACGAGTCATTGATATCTACCTCCAGCTCTTCATTCTCCTTGCCTTCTAACCTGGATAGATGGTCAGCCACTTGATTTTCACACCCTCTTCTATCTTTGACTTCAAAGTCAAACTCTTGCAACAATAATACCCAACTTATCAATCTTGGCTTGGTGTCTTTCTTCGCCATCAAATAACGATAAGCTGCATGATCAGTGTGAACAACCACTTTGGTGCCTAACAAATATGCTCAAAAATTTTCAAATGCATATACCACCGCAAGTAATTCCTACTCCGTAATCGTGTAATTACGCTGACCACTATTCAGTGTTTTGCTTGCATAGTAAATGGGATGGAATAGCTTGTTACATTTTTTCCCAACACGACACCTAAAGTTGTACCACTGGCATCACACATTACTTCGAAAGCTGCTGACCAATCGGGGTTAATGACAACCGGAGTAGAGATCAATTTCTCTTTCAAACACTTAAAGGCTCCCATACAAGCATCATCAAAGTAAAATTTTGCCTCCTTTTCCAATAATTTGCTCAGTGGGAGTGCAATTTTGGAGAAGTCTTTGATGAATCTCCGGTAGAACCCGGCATGCCCCAAGAAACTACGAATGCCTTTTATCGAGATTGGTGGTGGTAACTTCTCAATTGCCTCAATCTTTGCTTTATCAACCTCCAACCCCTTTTGCGATACCTTGTGACCCAAAAATATACCTTCCCTAACCATGAAGTGACATTTCTTCCAATTTAGGACCAGATTAGTTTCCACACATCTTTGAAGAACTTGCCCAAGGTGTGCCAAACATGTTTTAAAAAGAATCGCCCACGACTGAAAAGTCATCCATGAAAACTTCCATTGAATCTTCTACCATATCAGCAAAAATAGACAACATGCAACGTTGAAACGTTACCGGAGCATTACACAACGAAGGGCATCCTTTTGAAAGCAAAAGAATCGTATGGACAGGTGAATGTCGTCTTCTCCTGATCTTCCGGTTTAATAGAGATTTGATTATACCCGGAGTAACCATCCAAAAAGCAATACCATCCTCGCTTCGAAAGTTGATCAAGCATCTGATCCATGAAGGGCATGGGGAAGTGATCCTTTTCCGTCCATGAATTTAACTTGCGGTAATCCATGCAAACCCTCCATCCGATTACCGGTCTCATCAAAACCAGTTCTCCTTTTTCGTTCGGGACTACCGTGATGCCCCCTTTTTTGGGTACACATTGCACCGGGCTTACCTATTTGCTATCCGCAATAGGGTAGATCACGCTTGCATCCAACCACTTGATTATCTCCTTTTTCACTACCTCTTGCATTGGTGGGTTCAATATCTTTTGATGCTCGACATTCGGTTTGCATTCACTATCAAGTTGAATTTTGTGAGTGCATATGCCGGGTGGAATTCCCACAATGTCAGCAATCGTCCACCCTATAGCTTTGATGTACCTTCTCAACACCTTAAGAAGCAAATTTACTTGCCATTCGAGCAAGTCAACATCAATAATAACCGGTAAGGTGTTGTTTGCCCCCAAAAATGCATATCGCAAATGATCAGGAAGTGTTTTTTAACTCCAGCTTTGGTGGTTCCACCGTAGACGGTTTTGCGGGAGGATTTTCTCGATTTTTTAGATCAATGTCCAGCTTTACTGGATTCCTTGAACATTCCCCCAATCCCGAAAGGGTAGCTACCACCTCATCGTAACCTTTCACTTCGGTCTCATCAAAGTTCGCAAGCACCGCCTCAAGTGGTTCACTCAGACACAATAAATGGCTCAAACTAGCCACAGCCTTATCAATTACATCAATTGTCGAAACCACATGAATGTCGCTTGGGTGCTTCATTGACTTACACACATTAAAGGTGACTTCATCATCATTCACCTGAAACTTCAATTCTTCGCTTTCCACATCCACCAGTGCCCTTCCTGTCGCTAAGAATGGTCTTCCCAAAATGATGGGAATTTCAGTACAATCTCGCAATCAAGGATGACAAAATCCGCCAGAAATATGAATCGGTCCACCTTTACCAAAATATCATAGAGTATTCCCACGGGGTGTTTAATCGATCGGTCTTCCATCAAGAGTCTCATTGTTGTGGATTTCGGTTCACCCAACCCAAGGTGTTTATAGATTGCGTATGGCATTAGGTTGATGCTTTCTCCTTAGTCACATAGGGCCTTGGAAAATTGGAGCACGCCGATAGTGCAAGGGATGGTGAAAGTTCCGGGATCTTCTCTCTTTTTGATCATCTCGTTGGTCATAATTGCACTACAACTATGAGAAACTTCAATTGTTTCGAAGTCCAAGCTTCTTTTCTTTGTGACTAACTCCTTCATAAACTTGGCATAACCCGTCATCTCCAACAATGCCTCCACTAGAGGGAGATTAATCGATAATGTCTTGAACACCGATAAGAACTTCTTGAACTTTTCATCCTCGTTTTTATTCTTGAGACGTTGGGGAAATGAAGGAGGTATTTTGGGGAGAGGTTGCACCAATTTTGAGATTGGATTGCTTTTTCCTACATCTTTTTATGACTCTTTGGCAATGCTTTGTTGGATGAGTATCTCTTCTTCCTCAATACCTTTATCTTCTTCATGAGCTTGAGCTTCATCATTGTATTTCATATCACCTACCACTACCTTTCCACTTCGAGTAACCACATCCAAATCTCTATCACCATCCTCCACCAAAGTTGCTATGCGTGTGGTGTCGCCTTCCCCCATTACTTTTGGTCCCAATTGTCCCGAAATTTGGCTCAGCTGGCCTTCAAGTAGCTTGATTGCATCAGCATGAGAATTCACTCTATTGTTCAATGACGAGAAGTCGACTTTCATCCCTTTTAGTAAGTCATCCGAGCTCTCAACTTTATCAAGGATGCGAGACAACAAATCATACACTCGGAGACTACTTGTACTCTCTTTTGACTTTGGGATCTCACTCGATTGTGTGAGGTCTTCTTCATGATCATCCCCTCTTTTCCAAGGATCACTTTGCTCAGCCCATTCTTGATAGTATCTTCTCCGCCCTTCATCTTTGTGAGAGTTCCAACCTTGATTCCCACCCCGCTGCAAGTAACGTGGGTGGAAATCCTCCTTAAATCCGTGAAAGTTCCAACCTTGATTCTCCCCCGGCTTTGAATAGCTCGAGGAAGAACCCTTCTCAACTCTAAATACTCCAATTTCTCCTTTGGGTTTGCTCACATTTTCTAACACTTGCGTTTGTGGCATCTCGATTTGGGATAACATCTTCTTGATATTCTCATTCCTTTCTCTCTCTTTATCAAGTTGTTCTTAAGTCATTCTAAAGCAAAAAGGCGAAACTTGATCTTCTTGAGTATACCAAGCTTGGTTTATTTTCGTCATGTCGTCAAGAAGAAACGAAAATGAATGCAAAATTATTCCACCTCGAATCAATTGATCAGCTACTCCTTTATTTACCGATTCAAGACTTCGATAGAAGTATTATAGTAGCACATTATTTGGAAGCCCGTGAGTTGGGAATTGAAGTAGTAACTTCTTAAACCTGAGCCATGTTTCGTGGATCGGTTCACCCTCCAATCGCTTGAACCCTTGAATATTTTCTCTGAGTTTCATCATCCTCGATGGGGGAAAGAACCTCACATTGAATGCCGTAGTTAGCTCATCCCATGATGTGATAGAATTCTTTGGTAACTCAGCCAAGCATTTGCTTGCTTCACCCGTCAAAGATAAAGGGAATAATCTGAGATGGACTGATTCTTGTGATACATTCTTGTAGGAGAACGGGCCACAAATATCTATAAAATTCCGTATATGCTCGTGTGGGTCTTCATGAGTCATCCCTCCGTAGAGTCCCTTCAGTCGAAGGAGATGAAGAGTTGTATTGGTAACATGGAATATAGCATTCTCTTCAGTTGACGGCAGCCGGATTGCACCAATTCCACCCAATTGAACTGGATTATGCACATTATTAAGGTCTTCAATATCACCTTGGTGGCCCATTTGACCACGATGACTCTTTATCTCATTCATTTCTTCGTTTGCTCAACACAACCAACATAAACACAAAAACAAATCAAGTCGATTCCACTTCAGCCAACAAAATCAAGAATCAAACTTCGATAAGAGAATCTTAAATAACACGACTCCCCGGCAGCGGCGCCATTTTGATTAATGTATCAACTACACCTCATCCGATACTAGGTGTAAACTATCGTTAAGCAGTATAAACCCAACAAAAGAGTTGGGATCGATCCCACAGAGAGTAGTTATATTTTGAATTCAAATATGAAATTACAATAGTGATTTTGGTAGCTAACGGACTAGAGATTTGTGGAAACTAGTAATGAAACTAGAGGGATGACACAATGTCAGAGTAATGAATTTGTGGATAAGAAAATAACCTCAACAAGTAACTGAGATCAACCAAATAGGATAAAGGTACTTGGGGGATTGACCAACCAATTTCTAAACTCAACTCAATGGGTGCACCTTACTAACCAAAAGTGCTAACTTTTCATGGGTAAGGTGAACTTTAGGTAAGGCACTTTTCTCTCGAACAACTACCTTGTTTCAATTGAGTTCTCTCAAACCTCAATGCTTTAGGCTTAAAGACCACTCCACAACCTCACCACATTCACTCTCTCGAGCTGAATACATAGCATGAATCTTAGGAAGCACTCTCTCGATCTAAATCCGTCATGACCCACTAACTATGAGTGCTAACTTATCACTTTAGCTTCATACTTCTTTCTCAAGCAAGCATAAAACACTTAAATTACATTGAAATAGACATGCAATAGAGTAGTTAAACCACAACAATAAGTAAGACCCATTTCGAATTAGCACTACAATTGATAATAACTAACACCCATCAAGCCAAATCCAACCATTGATCACATTGTCAAACCACCAAGATTAGGATTTTAGCTAATCATCGTAAATGGAAGAATTCAATACCTAAAACATGCTCCATAGCTGGGTATCGAAAATCTAAGTTCTAAGATGAATAATATCTTGTCTATTACAACACCCAATTGAAATCTCTTGCCAAAATTAGATAAAATCAACAAGAAAAGTGTTTTTGTTCTCTCTATTTTGTTCCTCAATGACTGAATGCCTTCTCTCTCTTCCAAAAGTTAATTTATACTGATCTGAGATGTTGCTCTTTGGAGTCGTTCAGCGAGGAAAGTTGGGATTCACCGACCAGTCGGCAACTCACCAATTGTTCCAATCCATCGCCCCTTTCTTCTTCCCCTTTTCCTCATTCAGACACTGTAACTTTAGGCGATCTAGATCGGGATCGCCAATCACTTCCGTGATGCGCTTTTGAATCCTTTGGATCACCAATTCAATGTAGTCTTGGTCTTAATCAGTGCATTCGGCAGTGCCATTTCCTTCACCGATGAAGTCGGCGATTCGCCAATAGAGAACGCAGTTTGCCTAAGTTTTCCCCATTTCAGGCTCAGTATTCTATAAAATAAGGCGGTCTAGGGGTGACTCAGTGATTCAGCGAGTTCTCTCGGTGGTATTCAGGCCTTCTTTTCTCTCATTCCTCAGCTTGTGTTGCTCTTTTTTGCCTGTTAGTGTCCTTGCTTTGTTCCTCAAGCCATATGCCTGAAAATCAAATCATTAACATAAGTTTATAGCATAAATTAGGCATTTGAGGACACTAAATCTATCAAAATAAAGCCCTAAATGAGTCCAACTCTCAGACTCATCATCGAGCCATTCAAAGTAATTCAAGTATTTCCACATGGAGCGGTTGAGCTTGAGAACAAGGAAGGAACGATGTTCAAGGTGAATGGACAGAGGATAAAAATTTACTCGGGAAAAGCTGAGAGTGTCAATGAAGTAATAGAGGCTTGGGATCTTAGTGAAGTCTGAGTAACTAAGGTATCTGCGTCGTGCTGCGACGTTAAATCAAGCGCTGCTTGGGAGGCAACCCAAGATGTACAATCTAGCCAACTATAGGAGTTTCTTTTCGATATAGGGAGTTTTTTTTCTTAAATCTATAGCTTTCTCGATAGTTTTTTTTATTAATTTTTAGTTTTAGTGTTGGCTATATATAGATAGAATAGGGTCTATGTATAAAATGTGTTCAGAAAATATAAAAAGCAAGTCCTAAGTGTTGCTACGTGTGCAGGGACAAAAAGGAACAATTTGCAGAAAATAAGCTAATGCAGTGGTCTACGGATCCCATCAACGGTCTGTCGGTCGATCCACAGACCGTGGATGGCATCCGTAGATCCCAGGTATGTTTTTTGAAATTTGCTAAGTGTCAGTAGGAACCACGGAACCCACCGACAGAACGTCGACTGAACGATGGGCCGTCGATGGGGTTCGTCGATCCAACCTAGGGCAAAAATTGACCCGACCCCGACCCCCACCAAAATAAAACCTCTCATTTTCAAATTCATCCCACATTTCCCACATTTCCCCCAACTGTTTCAACGCTTCTTACACACAAAAGACCCCTTAAACTCCCCCCACTACATCCATAACATCCTCTCATTCCATTTTCACTCCCAAGTACATCAGATCTCTCCCTAATCGTTCCCTTTCTCTCCCATAAGGGTTTCATTGCATTAACACCCTCGACAACTTCAATTTACTTATAAGGTAAGAGATTTCAAAATAACTCTGAACTTGTCATTGTTTTCCATTGAAATCACGAAGTTGAAATTGACCTTGGGTGCGAGTCGCTTGTCTAAAAAACTGAATAATTAAGTCTAATGCACCCTAGGGACGATGGTGTGTGAGTGGGTTGTCTATTTAATTAGAAAATTGGGTTTAAGTCTTGACTTAGGGTTTCATAGTTTTTGTATTTGAAATTGGAAATTTGTATGATTGAGACCCTTAGGATGATAGACTATCATGAATTATGTTGAAATGCATAGTCTAGGTAGTAAACCCTGGTGCACAGATGAAGCCAGACTGGTTGACGCCCATGATCCACGGACCCTTGTTCAACATACGGTCCGTGGTCTAGGGTCCGTCATTCCACAGTTGCATAGAAGTGGCTCAAGTGGTGAACCACGGTGTGGACTACGGTCCGTCGTTTGATCGACAGACCGTTCTGCACATCCGTGGTTCCAACTTCAAAGACCCCAAAATTGACTTCCTGACCTATAGAGGGGACCAATGGTCCGTCGTTCCATCGACGGTCCATAGGTACCCACCGTAGGTCCCAAAAATAGTTACTGTCCAGATTTTTTCATATTTTTTGTCTAAGTCTAAAAGGTGTTCTAAAATTGTTTCTTGGTCTCTTTGTGTTTGTTACCTACTAACTACACTTCCACAGGTACCATGGCCCCTAAACAAGCACCTGAGTACGCACAGAAGGGTAAGTCCAAATCTGTCGCACCATCCTGACGCCTGATCAATGAGTCCAACGAGGACGAGTACATCCCGGAGACCACCAGAGGCTCCCCTACTGTCCCCCGTTCCAAGAGGAATAGGGCCAGACATATTATATCATCCAGTGATGAGGTCAAGGTCACTGCCCCCACTCTGAGGAGGGGGCTTCACCTGTAGGAGAGTCACAGTCTGGCTCTGAGGCGCATTCCGGCTCCGGTTCCAGCAGTACTTCCGTTTCTTCTTCCAATGCCGATAGCTCGGGGGATGCACAGGACCCACCCATCACCAGAGTTGAGCCGGTTCACAGTGCCACCGAGCTGAATAGGTGGTGTGTTGAGGTCCTGCACAAGATTTATGTTGACGAGAAGGCCTTGAACGAGCACAAATATATAACCCGTCCACTTACTGAGGAGCGACGGGTTCTGAAAGGGAGCCTCCACATGGTACCCTCCATCCATGCCCTATTTAAGCAGCACAAGTGCGACTGGATGGCTGAGAGTCCAGGGAGATATAACGAGGAGATAGTGCGAGAATTCTACGCCTCTTATGCTATTACTATTTCTAGTGCCTTGGCACCACGCGCCAAGGCTTTAGCTCAGCCACCTCTTTTGACTACCATGGTGAGGGGCCTACCGGTCAACATTTTTGAGACCACCATCCGCCATTTTTTACGGCCCGACACACACTCTGCCTATCAATATAGCGGAGTATGACTATCGGATGGGGATTATTCAGGGCCGTGCTTTCTGAGACCCCGAGCAGAGGGAGGCACCACTTCACTGGATGGAACGCCATATAGCTGATGAGGGAGAGAGCACCAAGTGGGTGAAAAATATGCAGCTACCGATAAAAAAGGCGACTCTGAGTTTTGGGGCCAAATTTTGGTGGTCCATTGTCCGTACCAGACTGTCCCCCACACAGGTGGACAATGTCGTTACTTGGGACCGGGAAGTGATGCTTGCTGCACCATTAGCGGGATTGGAGATTGATTTCGCCTGGATTATTCTTGCTGAGATACAAGAGAGGGCCTTCCGGAGGACGATGACCATACCCTTCCCATGTTTGATTTTCCAATTGTGCAAATAGTCTACTGTGCCAATATGGCACTGTGATAGCTTGGTCGATGTGACCAAGACGGTGGATGAGGGGCACATCCAGGATGACACTAACCCTTCTGCCCCGCGTCGGAGTACAGTAGTTGCCGTTCCTCCCTTGGGTGATGACTTAGTTCGTGAGGTTGAGCAGGTTGCAGCAACACAGGCTGATGATACTTCCAAACCTCCCACTACCGTGGATGCACAGGCTTCCCCTTCCACCGCCACCAGTAAGGTGCTAGCTCATCCCGAGCTATCCCCCTTTCAGGGTCCACTCTAGTCCCCCGAGTCCAGAAATTAGAGACCCAGAGGCCTAATTGCTGTAGCATATGAGGCCCTGGATGCAGTGATCTATGGAGGAGTCTGAGGCTCTTATGGAGTGCCTAATGGATGCGAAGATTCAGGCGGTCCACAAGTGCTTAGATGCATTCAAGCTGAGAGTCTTGGCGAGGCCTGCACCTTCCATTGATGTCACCACCTTCCAGACAGAGTTGGCTAGGCTCCGGTCTGATGTTGATGCTATGCTAGCCCCTGCTGAGACTGAACCGGAGGCTGCACCTGCGGTTGAGGAGGATGAGGTGGTGATGACTGCCCTATTTGGCGACATTGTGCCACCACCCGACCCTTCCCGTGTGGCTGGGAAGTGCCACCGCTCATCTGATCATACTTCCCATACTGAGGAGGCCCGACGGTCAAAGAAGAAAGAGTGCCAGCAGTTGGAGGCAGCCCAGAGGCAGTCTATTATAGACGAGGAGTTGCGGCAGGAGTTGGCCCTTCCGGTTCGAGGAGCACTACTGATGGTGTTCCCACTATTGATGAGGGCTCTACTAATGGCGTTCTTATTACTGATCCATCGGGTTCCGAGAAATTGGACCCACCCGCCTCTTGATGGATCTTCGGTGCATATGCGCCACAGGTTTGCTTCGCCCTATGCTTTAGTTTTCTGTTTTCTATGCATTGAGGGCAATCACACCATATTTTTTTGGGGGTGGGGTAAATGGATTGTGAGTGATAGGGTGAAGTCTGAGTAACCCAACTCATAATCCTCCCTTGGGGTTTTCTTGCCTGTGTTCTTTTTCTCCAAGGGACTGATTTACTTTTATGTTGAACCGGCATGTTTAGGAATGTATGTGTAGAAGTAAGTAGAAGAATGAAAGAATGATGGCATAAGAGCATGAAATTGATACCTGTCCAAAATTTTAAAATGTGCTAGATCTATAGGCTTAATGAGTTGAATCTTCATGTGACATGATAAGGAACCGATATAGTAGCATGACTTAAGCTAAAAACTTAAACCGGGTAATTCTATAATCTAATAATGAAACAATGTGCCAAGTGTGTGTGTGAGCAAATTTTGTATGTTCATACAGTATGTGCCAATCTAGAACTTGTCCCGTTGGTCCTGCTAAGATAATCCAGGCTAGAAATTGGGAAATGATCATAGGCCCTTGTTCAAACAAGTACACTTAAGCCTAAAAATATACAACCAAAAGAAATAAATGCTCCCTTAGATCCAAATGTTTGAGCCTAACGAATACCACTTCTTTCAATACAATGAACTCCCCTTCCCTATAAGTCTGTTTTGGCCCTGGTCCCTGCTTGGACATGTGCACCTTAACTTAGGCCAAAAGCCTAAGTTGAGGGTGGATAATTCAAAAAGTTACCTTAATCTTGGTCCTGTTCCGACATCAGATATTGTGCACCTCAACTCATGCAAAATTCTTAATTTGAGGGTGGCTATGAAAAAGGAAACCGAAAGAAAAGGGTATGGAAAGAGTTGTGTGTAAAAGATAGAAAAAGATGTGACTGAAGTCAAAAGAAACAAAAAGAATGATAATGATGATGAGAAACAAAGAAAGATGAAGTAAAACAAAAATAGAAAGTGAAAAAAGAAGAGCGATAAAGTCAAAGTCACATCTGTGATGAAGAAAGTCAAGGAAAAGAGCAGAAAAGAAGAATATGTTAAGAATTGGTTGAGAAAAGAGGTAAAAAGCCAATGTAATGTCAAGGAGGGAAAAAAAGTTACTAAAAGTACCCAAATGTACCCTACCTGCCCTGAGCCTACGTTACAAGCTAAGAAAGTCCTATAGTGATCCTAGTGACTAGTTTAGAGAGTCTATGCAGTGAAAATAAGGGCAAGCCTATGGTATTGAGCACTAACCGTATTTGAATTCACTTCTGAGCGTGAGTGTTGACTAAATCCTTAAACTTAAAAATCAGATTTATGGTGTGAAAAAGGATCTCTTTGAAGTGAGGGCACTAGTTACATTGTTGGAGAGTTGGTACCTTGGTGATTGTTGAAAAGTGTATGATGTGATGTCTATTGGTCTGTCTATGTCATGTTTTGATCCACATGAGTTAGCTTGTTATGTCTAGATGAAAATATTTGCATTAAGTGATGGAATTGATTGAGAAAGCCATGTGATTGCTTGAGTTTGTATGTTTGCTTCTACATAAGTGTCGTTTAGAGTTTTAGTGTGTTGCTTGAGGACAACCAACAAAGTTTAAGTTGAGGGTTATGATATACCGTGAGTTTACGATATTTTGATGCATTTCAGTTAGAGTTTTTGTGTGTCTTGGGCTATTTTGTTATTAGAAATAATGTTTTTGTGTAATTCTTACAGGAAATAGTCTTGGATGCGGTTGATTGAGATTAGAGCTGAAAATTACAGAAGTGGCCAGTCACGGAGCCAACCACGGACGATAGGTCCAGTGACGGGCCGTAGGTGCTGCAGAGTAGATTAGGGTTCAAGGAAGTCTGACCAAGTGAGGAACCACGGAGACCAACGATGAACCGTAGATTGAATGACAGACTGTCCTGCACATCCATCGTTTGTGATCAGAAAGTTGAAGTTCCAGTATTTGAACCACGGAGGCAAGTGACGGACCGTAACCCAACACACGGACCATAGGTGGAAACCGTCGTCTGAAGGCCCTAAAATATTTTCCAAGTGTTGATCCACAGAGGGAGACCACGGACCGTAGGTTGACCCACTGTCACAACCCAGGGGTACCCCCTAGATGTAATAAGGCGTACAAGACCCCGAGAAGCCTCATACAAGCCACTTAGCATATCATAACACAAAGTAATAGAAATGAGCAGAAATTTAAAACATTTTCAATACAATCGAAGTCCTTATAAAATGAGCGGAAGTCTAATGCACTTGTCTCAAACCATCTAAACAACATATATAAAGTCTTGGGTCACAGCCCATACAATAGTCCAAGACATAAAATGAAAGAAACATAAGGAAACAATGATCACATCATCAAACACAATGAGGACTCACCAAATATTCAATTCCTTGAGCTACTACGAACCTAGCCACGAGTGTGAGTATCAATATCACCGGACCCTACATTTGATAAGAATGTAGGCAAGAGTATGCGTTAGTACAAAGATGTACTAAATATGATAGCCAACATAAACAAGATAAAAATAATGGTTAGTCAATATAAACCATAAGCATAATCAATGCACATATATCATCATCATAGTAAGAAAGGAAAACTTTTGAAGCAACCTTACTTAACCTTAGTCAAGACTTGGGTCATCCGCTTCTAGTCAAGCTTACCTCATGGAAGGCATCACAAGCAACTATCCAAGCTATTCATTTAATATAACATAATTCATATTAATCATACTTACTTTTAAATACACGGGGATTCGCCTCCTTGCCTAGCTTTCAAAGGCTAATGGATATTCGCCTCTTGCCTTACTTGCTTTAAGAGAATGGGTACTCGCCTCCATGTTCATTCATCATAGTAAGAACGTGGGGAATCACCTCATATCCTTCTCATATGGAGGTTAAGGGTAATCACCTCTAGCCTCATCAATTACATAATCTTTTAGTCTAGATTCATTTTAGGTGAGCAATCCTTTCAACCTAGAATCATTCATGTGAGTAACTTTCACATTCATACATTCATAATTAAGCAATTCATGTGGGAAGTATCCCTTCCTCAACAATAACATCAATTACCAACAATTCCTATCATAAGCTTTACTCTCAAAGCACTACATCTCATAATCATCATCTAAGCTTTATCCTCAAGTAATTCTAATCGTAATTCATCAATCCTATAAGGATAAGCCTAAACCCATAAAGTTTCCCTTCATGGCATCAACCCAATTATATCAATTCTAGGTTAGAATCATGGAATAGGCATGGGTACATGCAATTTCATCTTAAAAAGCATGTAATTCTACCAATTCTATCATAAACAATCACAATCCACGCAATTGGATCAACATTCATCATACAACATTGGAAGAAACCCTAACTAAAATTGGAGAATTCTTCATCAAATTGGGGGAATTCAAGGGGATTCCAGGGACTGAAGGAATCCATGGATGAAAAGTCATCATACCTTGATTACAAAGCCCTCACAAGCTTGAAGATTGGAGACTTGACATGACCCTAGATTCAACTTCTTCCTTCTTCTTCCAACTTCTAGAGAGAGAATATTTGAGAGGAGTTTGGGGTTTTCTTTTGGGATTTGAGAGAATGACTTGAATGGGGGATTTTGGGGGTTAAAAATACTTATATAGGTGTTCTAGACTTTGTCAAAACAACACCACAATGATTTAATTAAAACCGGAAAAGACCCATAAGCCCCTAAAAATAACCGCCAGGTGACCAACGATTCCTACCACCGATGGGCCGTGGATTGACCCACGGTCCGTCCTGCACCGTCGTGGTTTGGTCAGAGAATTTAGCCCTGACCTACGGACCCCTGGACCACGGATCGTGGACCCATCTATGGTCCGTGGGTCCAGTTGTGGACCTGGTCTGGAGGATTTTAGGTGGCCCTCTCCACGGACCCACCTACGGTCCGTTGTCCAACCCACGAACCGTGGTTGGCACCTAGAACTTGCTGAAAAGCTACTATATTCCCTCTTTAGAATCCGGGGTGTTACATTATCTCCCCCTTGGGATCATTCATCCTCGAATGAGATTCTAAGCACGTTTTTCAATGAAAAGATTCAAGACTAGCAACCCATCATGCATGCAACTCATCTAAATGCACACAACTAAGGAGGAAACATCGACTCCAAGCCAAACATACTCAATGGACCATAAGGGAGTAGGAACTACATCTAACAACCCAATATGCATGAACCTTCTAGATTTTTTACATTAAAGGAGGAATTATCATTTTCAAAATTAAAAGCATGCTCAACACAATCTCATGGAGCCTATTTGCAATTAGTACTCAAAGCACCTACTCAAGGAGGAAATCTCGACTCCGAGTCAAGTCATGTTAAACAACTCATCTCATGAATTCTATAGGCAACTCATACTCAATGCACAACAACATGAGGACAATCAATCAAATAAACTCATTTAATTTCAAAACACAAGTTTTCATGAACATGCATAATATAAGGAAATCATGGGAACATCTAAAACACACATGACTTCAAATCATAAAACAAACCAAGAGGAACCTCATTACTCAAGCTAGAGTAGAAGGAAATAGATGAGGATATTGAGACTTCATATCGGCCTCGGCCTCCCAAGTAGCACCCTCAACTAAGTGGTTTCTCCACAATACCTTCATAGAAGCAACTTCCTTGTTTCTCAACTTCCTAACTAGCCGGTCTACGATCTCAACCGGTAGCTCTTCATAAGAGAGATTTTCATCAACCCCCAAGCCTTCTAGGGGAACTATGGATGTTGGATCTCAAACAAACTTCTTAAGAATAGAGACATGGAACACCGGATGCACCATTGCCAAATCATTTGGCTAATCAAGTTCATAAACAACCTTACCAACACGTCTCAAGGTTTGATATGGGCCTACGTATCGGGGACTAAGTTTCCCTTTCTTCCCAAACCTCATCACCCCCTTCATGAGTGAGATTTTCAAATAGACCCAATCACTAACCTCAAACTCAAGGTCTCTCTTTCTAGCATCGACATAAGACTTTTGTCAGCTTTGGGCCGTTCTCAACCTCTCTCTAATAAGACGGACTTTCTCCATAGCCTCATAAACTAGCTCGGGTCTGATCAAGGCAACTTCACCCACTTCAAACCACCCTATAGGAGACCTACACCTCCTACCATAAAGAGCTTCAAAGGGGGCCATACCAATACCATAATGGTAGCTATTATTATAAGCGAACTATATTAATGGCAAGTGATCATCCAAACCTTCCTTGAAATCGATGACACATGCTCTCAACATATCCTCTAAAGTTTGGATCGTTCGCTCCGCTTGCCCATCAATTTATGGGTGAAAAGTCATGCTAAGCTTCACTTTTGTGCCAAGACCCTAATGGAATAACTTCCAAAACTGAGAAGTGAATTGGGTACCACGATCGGAAATAATGGACAAAGGCACTCCATGTAGCCTTACCATTTCTCCCAAATATAGCTTGGCATAGTTCTCCGCCGAATAAGAAACTTTGACGGGAATGAAATGGGTTGATTTCGTCATTCGGTCTACTATGACCCAAATCGAATCATATTGTCGCTGAGTACGTGGCAACCCTACTATAAAGTCCATATTCAAGTCTTCCCACTTCCAAGTAGGAATGCTAATGTCTTGGGATAAACCTCCCGGTTTGTGATGCTCAACCTTCACTTCTTGGCAATTTGGAAACTTAGCCACAAATCCCGCAATATCTTTCTTCATCCCATTCCACCAATAGACTTTCCGTAAATCACGGTACATCTTGGTGGCTCCCGGGTGAATGGAATACCGAGAACTATGAGCTTCTGCCAAAATTTGTTCCCTTAAGTCATCAACATTCAGAACACATAATCGACCTTGGTATCTAAGCAGTCCATCTCCTCCTTGGGAGAAACCCTCAACAGACTTCTTAAGTACCGCCTCTTTCAATTCTATGAAAATTGGATCAAGACCTTGCTTGGCTTTCACATCCGCCACAAAAGATGATTCAGAACCATTGTGAACCACAACACCACCTTGGGTGGAGTCCACTAGTTGCACACCTAATCGAGCCAATCTATGCACATCTCGAACCAACTCTTTCTTTTCTTCCTCAATATGAGCCACACTACCCATAGATAACCGACTAAGGGCATCCAGCACTACATTAACTTTGCCGGGGTGATAAAGAACACTCATGTCATAGTCCTTCAATAACTCAAGCCACCTTCTTTGGCGAAGATTCTGACTAAACACATATTGCAAACTCTTGTGATCGGTAAACACATCAACACGAACCCCATAAAAATAATGCCTCCATATCTTTAAGGCAAATACCACCGCCGCTAATTCAAGATCGTGAGTAGGATAAATCTTCTCATATAATTTATGTTGCCTTGAGGCATAGGCAATAACTTTCCCATTTTGCATTAGCACACACCCTAGCCTGATTCTCGAGGCATCACATTATACCACAAAACCATCCGTTCCTTCCGGTAAGATCAACACCGGAGCGGCAGTAAGTCTATCTTTCAATTCTTGAAAACTTTTCTCACACGCTTCCGACCATATGAACTTAGCGTTCTTTTGAGTCAAAGGAGAGGCAATGGAAGAGAAGCCTTCAACAAACCTTCTATAATAACCGAAGGAGTTAGAGGTCTAGGCCAACTCTTGACCGCATCCGTCTTCTTAGGATCTACCTCAATACCTTTGTTTGACACAATATGACCAAGGAAAGCTACGAACCTTAACCAAAATTCATATTTTATAAACTTTGCAAAAAGTTGTTGGTCCTTAAGGATTTGCAATACGACCCTCAAATGATCAATATGCTCATTTTCACTTCTTGAATAGATCAAAATATCATCGATAAACACTATCACAAACATGTCAAGATATTGTCTAAACACTCTATTCATCAAGTCCATAAACGCCGCCGGAGCGTTAGTCAAACCAAATGACATTACTAGAAACTCATAGTGATCATACCGAGTTCGAAAAGCCATCTTCGGAATGTCATCATCTTTCATCCTTAATTGGTGATATCCCGATCGGAGATCAATCTTAGAAAAATAACTCACCCCTTGAAGTTGGTCAAACAAATAATCAATCCTTGGGAGATGATACTTGTTCTTAATGGTCACCTTGTTAAACTGACGATAGTCCATACACATACGAAGGGACCCATCATTCTTTCTAACGAACAACACTGGAGCACCCCACAAAGAGATACTTGGTCGGATGAAACCCTTATCCAACAAATCCCTCAATTGCTCTTTCAACTCCTTAAGTTCCGCCGGAGCCATTCTATAAGGATGAATAGAAATAGGTTGCGTATCGGGGAGAAGGTCAATACCAAACTCTATTTCCCTTTAGGGAGGAACTTCGGGTAAATTATCGGGAAACACTTCCAGAAACTCATTAACAACCGAAACCGACTCAAGAATAGGGGTTTTGAAATCCACATCCCTCACCCTAACTCGATGGTAAAAGCAACCCTTAGAAATCATCTTTCTAGCTTTTAGACAAGAGATAAACTGACCCTTAGGCATATAATTTCCCCCATTCCACTCTAGGATAGGCTCATTTGGAAACTGAAATTTGACTACCCGAGTTTTACAATCTATTGAAGCATAACATGAGTGCAACCAATCCATACCAAGGATGACGTCAAAGTCTAACATATCAAGTTCTACCAAGTCAATAAGAGTAACTCTATGGGACAAGGAAACGGGATATTTTCTATAGACCCTTTTAGCCACAACAGAATCACCAACATGGGTAGAGACAAAAAAAGGTTCTAACAACACTTCGATGAGCGCATCAAATCTCATGGCCACATAAGGAGTCACAAAGGATAAAGTAGCACTGGGATCAAGCAAAGCATAAATATCTATTTGAAATATATTTAACATACCGGTCACCACATCTGGGGAACTCTCTTGATCACCTTTAGTTTGGAGAGCATAGAATCAGTTTTGCTTAGGAGCATTCGTACCCGAACCACTTGGACCGGATTAGGGGTTGGGTTGAGCCCTACGATGATTATCTCCCTCATTCTTAGCAACCAAAGGACAATTCCTTATCTTTTTATCCGTCTTACCATACACTAAAAAAGCATTGGGACCCGCTAAACACTTACCCTCATGATTTCTCCCACACTTAGCACAAGTAGGCATCATGGACCTACTACCATCTCCTTGAGGTTTAGGGTTAGACACCCTTTCATTGTTAGAACTTGGAGGAGCATTAGAAGAACCCTGCCAGGAGAACTTTTGCCGGAACCTTGAACGACCCCGTCCATCGGACCTAGAATATGAAAAGTTACCATCATCCGTTCTTGCCCTTTTTGCTTCCCTAGATCTTTCCTTGAGATTTTCTCTCTCAATTTGGTGGGCATGCACCATAAGGCGAGAAATGTCCATGTCATGAACAAGCATACAAGTGCGACAATTTTTGACTACCAAGTCGTACACACCCGACACAAACTTATTCATCTTGGTCCTACGATCCGCCACAATAGAAGGAGCATATTTAGATAGTTGAGTGAACCTCAAAGCATATTTAGATAGTTGAGTGAACCTCAAAGCATATTCCCTTACACTCATATTTCCTTGCCGAAGTTTAATGAACTCAAGCACCTTGGCTTCTCTCATCTCAAGAGGGAAGAATCTATCAAGAAAAGAACTTTTGAACCTTTCCCACTCTATGGAACCTGCTTCTTCTGGCCTTGCCTCCTTCCATTGATTGAACCAAATCTGAGCAACCCCTTTGAGTTGATAAGTGGCCAATTTCGCCTTCTCTACCGGTGTCACTCCCATAATAGCAAGTATCTTATAGAACTCATCAATAAATTCTTGAGGATCTTCCTCAACTTTGGAGCCACAAAATTTCGGAGGGTTCATCCTTGTAAAGTCCCTCACTCTTGCCGTCGCCGTACCCACATTTGGGTTCACGGGGGTTACAACCTTTCTATTGGCTTCGGCCGTCACGGCTTGAGCAAACACTTGAAAAGATGACCTAAACTTCGCATTTGTTACATTCTCAGTCAAAGGATCAATCAGAGCTTGAGGAGGAGCTTGGGGAGGAACTTCTTGACCCACATTGTCTCCCTCAGTCCTTCAAGCATTAGCCCTTCTAGTAGTCATATCCTAAAACCCATTGGGTAAGAATTAGGAGAAAGACATTATAGAGCTAAGCTGCATGGCATGACTTAGAGAAATGAAGAATTGAAGTTTCCTAAATATCTAGTAGCCTTTCATTCATAAATGTGGTGCGCTTTACACTTATGAACAAGATTCTACTTGACGTGGCTTGAGACATCCTAGAATCATTCTAAACCTTGTACTCTGATTACAAAGTTTGTCATGACCCAGGGGTACCCCCTAGATGTAACAAGGTGTACAAGACCCCGAGAGGCCTCATACAAGCTACTTAGTATATCATAACATAAAGTAATAGAAATGAGCGGAATAAAACATTTTCAATACAATCAAAGTCTTTATTAAACGAGCGGAAGCCTAATACACTTGTCTCAAACCATCTAAACAACATGAATAAAGTCTTGGGTCACAACCCATACAATAGTCCAAGACATAAAATGAAAGAAACATAAGGAAACGATGATCACATCCTCGAACACAATGAGGACTCACCAAATCTTCACTTCCTTGAGCTACTACGAACCTAGCCACGAGTATGAGTATCAATATCGCCGGACCCTACATTTGATAAAAATGTAGGCAAGAGTGTGCGTTAGTACAAAGATGTACTAAATATGATAGCCAACAAAAACAACATAAATATAATGGTTAGTTAATATAAACCATAAGAATAATCAATGCACATATATCATCATCATCGTAAGAAAGGAACACTTCTCAAGCCACCTTACTTAACCTTAGTCAAGACTTGGGTCATCCGCCTCTAGTCAAGCTTACCTCATGGAAGGCATCACAAGCAACTATCCAAGCTATTCATTTAATATAACATAATTCATATTAATCATACTTTCTTTTAAAGACATGGGGATTTGCCTCCTTACCTAGCTTTCAAAGGCTAATGGGTATTCACCTCTTGCCTTACTTACAAAGGCTAATGGGTATTCGCCTCTTGCCTTACTTGCTTTAAGATCATGGGTACTCGCCTCTTGCCTTACTTGCTTTAAGATCATGGGTACTCGCCTCCACAATCACATAATATGACACGGGTACTCGCCTCCACATCATTTCATAAGAAGCATGGGTACTCGGCTCCATGTCCATTCTTCATAGTAAGAACGTGGGGAATCACCTCTTGTTCAATTCTAAGGAGTATGGGAATCACCTTATATCCTTATCATATGGAGGTTAAGGGTAATAAACTCTAGCCTCATTAATTACATAATCTTTTAGTCTAGATTCATTTAGGTGAGAAATCCTTTCAACCTAGAATCATTCATGTGAGTAAACCTTTCACATTCATACATTCATAATTAAGCAATTCATGTGGGAAGTATCCCTACCTCAACAATAACATCAATTACCAACAATTCATATCATAAGCTTTACTCTCAAAGCAATATATGTCATAATCATCATCTAAGATTTATCCTCACGTAATTCTAATCATAATTCATCAACCCTATAAGGATAAGCCTAAACCCATAAAGTTTCCCTTCATGGCATCAACCCAATTATATCAATTCTAGGTTAGAATCATGGAATAGGCATGGGTACATGCAATTTCATCCTAAAAAGCATGTAATTCTACCAATTCTATCATAAATAATCACAATCCACTCAATTGGATCAACATTCATCATAACCCACAATATTGGAAGAAACCCTAACTAAAATTGGGAAATTCTTCATCAAATTAGGGGAATTCAAGGGGACTCCATGGATGGAAGGAAATCATGGATGAAAATCCATCATACCTTGATTACAAAGCCCTCACAAGCTTGAATATTAGAGACTTGACTTGACCCTAGCTTCAAGTTTTCCTTCTTCTTCCAACTTCTAGAGAGAGAATATTTGAGAGGAGTTTGGGGTTTTATTTTGGGATTTGAGAGAATGATTTGAATGGGGGATTTTGGAGGTTAAAAATACTTATATAGGTGTTCTAGACTTAGGCAAAACGACACCACATTGATTTAATTAAAACCGAAAAAGACCCATAAGCCTCTAAAAATAACCGCCAGGTGACCAACGACGCCCACCACCGACGGGCCCTGGATGGACCCACGGTCCGTCCTAAACCATCGTGGTCTGGTCAGAGAATTTTGCCCTGACCTACGGACCCCTGGACCACAGACCGTGGACCCACCTACGGTCCGTGGGTCCAGTCGTGGACCTGGTCTTGAGGATTTTGGGTGGCCCTCTCCACGGACCCACCTACGGTCCGTGGTCCAACCCACGAACCTTGGTTGGCCACCGTGGATGGTACCTGGAACTTGTTGAAAAGCTGCTATATTCCCTCTTTTGAATCCGGGGTGTTACACCCACAGTCCGTAGGTCGTGTCGTCGATTGAAACCGCGTCTGAGATGTTATTTCCTTATTTTATTTCCTACTTGGTTTAGGATTTGTTTACTATAAATATTAGTTGTTATTTCCATTTTTAGGGGTTAGACATTATTGTAGACTTTTGTTTTTGGTCGTTTGGAATTATTTTGCAAACACTTAGCAATTTAATTTCCGAAAGTTGGTTTATGCAATTTGATTTTGAATTTCAATTCAAGATTTCGGTTTTCATCTATTCTAATTGTAAGTTCATGATGTCTTTTAAATTAATTATGAATTGTGAACTCTCAAGCATGAGTAGCTAAATTCACATCTAGGGTTGTGGGAACCATGAGCAATTCACAACGTATGAATAATAATTAAGTAATTTTTGAATAGTGTTTATGCATGTATTGTTAGTCCTTTCGTTTAGAATGCTTTTTAACGGTGACCAACATTAGAACTCAACTCGTTCCTACTTGCCTTTCCAAGGGGGTAATGAATGAGAAAAGGATTAAACAACAGAGATTTAGTTAAGGATTTGCTGCTATCTAATAGTCCGACTTTAATCAATTGAAGTGAGGGTGAAAACCCAAGTAAATTGACACGATGACTAATATAGGGTGAATGTAAGGGTTAGTAAAGCACACACTCGTAGATTTACCAAGTCGCGAGTGAAAGTTCCTGCTAAGATTACCAATCACGTAGGGATACATAACTTATCGGCCATGCATGTCAAACACTAGGATATGATTACTATTATTAGGATTACTGCGTTAAAAGCTTGTGGGGAACACATATACCCTAGTTTCCATTTTATATTTGATAACTCAAATTGTGAATCTTGTTTACTTGTTATTTAATCATTCAAATCAACAATCTGTTACTTCTTTTCAACATCCCCTGTTTACTTTTCTCAGAAATAGTTTGACTAAACAGAGATAATTGTGAGTTAAATTTAAGTCTGAACCTTATTCCTCGTGGGATCGACCCCAACCTACAAGTTGGGTTCTTTATTTGGCAACGACCGCTTATACTTCTTTAGGGAGGTGTAATTTGGGCGTATCACCATACGATAAAGAGGAATAGAGATAGGTTGCGTATCTGGTAGAAGGTCAATACCGAAGTCTATTTTCCACTCGAGAGGAATACCGGGTAAGTCATCTGGGAACACTTCCGGAAACTCATTAACAACGGGGACCGACCCGAGAGAAGGGGTTTATGAATCTACATACCTCACCCTTACTAGATGGTAAATACAACCCTTAGAAATCATCTTTCTAGCTTTAAGATAAGAGACAAACTGACCCTTAGGCATATCATTTCCCCCCTTCCACTCTAGGATAGGTTCATTCAGGAACTGAAACTTGACTACACGAGTTCTACAATCAATAGAAGCATATCATGAGTGCAGCTAATCCATACCCAAGATAACATCAAAATCTAACATATCAAGCTCTACCAAGTAAACAAGAGTAACTCTATGGGACAAGGAAACGAGACACTTTCTATAGACCCTCTTAGCCACAATAGAATCACCAACAAGAGTAGAGACAGAAAAAGGTTCTAGCAACACATCCGCAAGAACATCAATCTCATAGCCACATATGGCGTCACAAAAGACAAGGTAGCACCGGGATCAAGTAAAGCATAAACATCAAGTTAGAAAATTTTCAACATACCGGTAACCACATCGGGAGAACCCTCTTTTTCACCTCAGGCCTGAAGTGCATAGAGGCGGTTTTGCTTAGGAGCATTGGAACCCAAACCGCTAGGAGTAGCTTGCTTTCCCTCTCTTCCTTTAGCCATAACCATCGGGCAATCCCTCATTTTGTGACCACATTTACTACAACCAAAGCAACCATCTATGCCGGCTAGGCACTTACCCTCGTGCTTCCTTCCACACTTAGTGCAATTAGACCTAGGCAATGAAGATCCACTACCATTACCTCCTTGAGGCTTATGTCTAGACACCCTGTCTTGGTTGAACTTAGTTGGAGTATTGGAGGAACCTTGACCGGAAAACCTTTGTCAAAATCTAGGACGACCTTATCCATCAGACCGTGCATGTGAAAAATTACCATCACCGGTCTTAGCCCTTTTTACCTCTCTAGACTTTTCCTTGAGTTGCTCCTCCTCAATTTGTTGTGCATGTACCATGAGATGAGAGATGTCCACGTCATTAGTGAGCATTGCAGTTTGGCACTCTTTAACCACTATTTCGGATATACCCGAAACAAACTTACTCATCTTAGCCCTTGAATCGGCAACCATTGATGGAGCATACCTAGACAATTGAGTGAACTTTAGAGCATATTCCCTCACACTCATACTTCCTTGACTAAGGTTCATGAACTCAAGCACCTTGGCTTCCCTCATCTCAAGGGGAAAGAACCTATCAAGAAACACGACCTTAAACTACTCCCAATCAAGAGGACCCACATCTTTTGATCTCCCTTCTTTCTATTGGTTATACCATATTTGAGCCACACCTTTCAATTGATAAGCGGCCAACTCTACCTTTTCCACCGGCGTAACTCCCAAGATCATCAAAACCTTATAGACCTCATCAAACAATTCTTGAAGATCTTCCTCAACTCTAGAACAATGAAACTCCGGAGGATTCATTCTTGCGAAGTCCCTCACTCTTGAAGCTGCTGTACCCATAATTGGGTTCACGGGAACCACTACCTCCCTATTGGTTTGGGCCGTCATGGCCTGAGCCAATACTTGAAAAGCAGCCTTAAACTCCACATTCGACACTTGATCAGCCAAAGGACTGACCGGAACTTGAGAAGCTTGGGGAGGAGCTTCTTGTTTCGCATTCTCTCTCACATTCCTTCTAGAATAAGCCTTTGGAGAAGCCATATCCTAAAGAACATAGGATAAGGATTAGGAGAGAGACCTTATAGAGTTAAACTCTATCGCACGACTTAAGAGTAATGAAAGAAGTGGAGTTTCCTAATCATCTTGTAGCCTCTCATTCATAAATGTGGCATGCTTCACACTTATGAAATAGACTCTACTAGACGTGGCTTATGAGACATCCTAGGATCATTCTAAACCTTGTGCTCTAATATCAAGTTTATCACGACCTAGGGGTACCCCATAGATGTAACATGGTGTATAAAACACCGAAGGACTCCATACAAGGCACTTAGCTCTCATAACATAAGAAATAGATCAATAAGAGTAAAACAATAGTCCAAGTCCAAAACATTTTATAAAAGCAAAGAGGAAGTCTAATACACTTGTCTCATCATAGCCATCTAATAAAATAGAATGAAATTGCGCCTAGCCCATACATCATGTCCAAAATAGAAATACATGAAAGAAAGTGAAACAATAAAACTCCATCTTCGAAGCATGAGGACTCACCAAAGCTCGGAAATATCACAAGTCAACCTCTAGCCACGAAACTGCTGACCCTGATTGTCGGACCCTACATTTGGAGATATGTAGGAAAGAGTATGTATTAGTACAAAAAAATGTACCAAGTATGATAGCCATGAATAAAAAAAGTTAAATCATGCTAAAAGGGACATTTCATTTCATGACATGCAATTGACCAAGCTAAACATGATATGAAGAGTTATAAAACATAGGTCACAAAATCATGGTCAATGCAAGCTACCTTCATCTTTAAAACCTTTGAAATCATATGTGATACTTCTTGAAGTAACTTTAGTTCGTTATTACTTGTGGGGAATTAGCCTTAACCGACATAGAGACCATGTGAGATATAACATGATCCCCCAGTGTCTCCCACACCGAAAAGTGTTGTCCTACTTGCCAAAGTAAGGACCATGAACTTCTAGCTTAAGTGGATCCACTAGCTAATCAACCAATGGGGGCACATAGTTAAGGGATAAGGAGATTGCTACTAGAAACCCGACCTCTACTAACGGAAGAGCTTCCATCTCATGAGATTGCTTCTAGAAACCCGGCGTCTACTACTGGAGAGATTCCATCTCATCATCAATATCCACTCGGTGCTAAGCATAAATCCAACGGAATAGTTATTTCTTGCTTGACCCTTATTATTCATGGAAATGTGCCCTTGGACAACGAAACCAAGCTAGTTCATTAGGATAGCTCTTACTCTTTGATTCAATTAGGTGAGAAAGCCTTTCAACCTTAGAATCCTTTCTATGTGAGAAAACCTTTCACATCATGCTAGTTATGTGTCTATGAGAATATCCTTTCACAACACAACATCATCTTTGGTACTTTACTCTTAAAGCACCCTTAAAATATTTGCATAGATTTCATAAGACATAAGTCCATAATTTACCTCTTGAGGTTCAAAGCCCACTTTCAATCATCAACTCTTAGAAAACATGGGTTAGATATGTATTTCATCATAAATACATGTAAAGCTTGCAATACATGCTTAATTTCATAAAACTCTTCCTTGAAGATAAAAATCCCACATCATATGATTCATAACTTGAAAACATGGGGATTACATGGGTTCATGGGGAAATCATCATAAAAAATATCATGTATCATCAATTCATATATAAGAGATCATAATTGAATCATTGAAATCAAGTTTTAAGAGAACCCATGATAACTGAAGAAAACCCTAACTCAATTGGAGAATTCTACCTTTTGAAATAGAGGAATTTGGGAACTCCATGGATGGAAGGAATCCATGGATGAAAACTCTCATACCTTGAATCCAAAAGCTAGCCTTCAATGGAGGAATTAAGACCTTGACTTGAAACCCTAGGTTGAATCATCTTCTTCTTCAAGTTTCTAGAGAGTGAAATATATTTGTAGAGGAGATTTGGTTTTCTTTTTGTGAATTTAGAAAAATTAAGTGAATGGGTTGATTTGGGGGTTGAAAAAGCTTATATAGGGGTCTTAGTGAAGGGTAAAACGATGTAGTATAGGAACTAATTAATAAGGAAAAGACCCAACTTCCCCTTAACTTAACTAACAACTAACCACCAACCGATCCAGTCGATGGACCGTGGTCTGAACCATGACCCATCCAGGTGGACCGTGGTTGGTCATCAAAAACCACAATTTTGGCCTGTGAACCATGAACCGTGGTCTAACCTACGTTCCGTAGGTTGAGCCGTGGTCCTGGACCTCAAATCACCCTAAGGTAGGGCCATCCACGAACCACACCTTCGGTCCGTGGTCCCATCCATTGGCTGTGGGTGGCCCTCGTGGCTGGTACCTGCATTTCCCCAAAAGTTGCTTCTTTTCCCTTTTTTGGATACGGGGTGTTACAACGGATGCATGAAGTGATAAGTCCCCCGTGAAACCTGGACTGAGAGAGCGAGTGTGTATCATTAGGATAGACATACATTATCTTACTTGTCATTTCATTATATTGCATTGCACATTATTACCATTTGTGAACTCTTGAGTTCATTCGTGGAACTTGTAATTGATGAACTTGATGTTGATGTTGATGATCTATAAAAGTTGAAGTGTAGTTATTGAGCTATGTTCTTTGTAAATTATGAACTGTTACGTTTGATTGATTTTGTGCAGGTTGTAGTTGTAGAGGTTCAGTTGGAGTGTTAGTAGTATCCGTATTCTATATTACTTTACTTTGTATTTAGTGGTTTTCTTGTCGAGGACTGTGTTGTTTGGTACTAGCTCCTTGCTTCTACACTTGTGTTGGTTACGAGCCTGAATTTTTGTGATTATCCTTCCTCTATACTTCGTCCAAGGCTTTACTGTGGTCTTAGCAAGCCCTCTTGTTCCTTATGTATGTACTAGTTCTACTCTAGAAATAATGACGTTGAGACTTGCATTTTTATTCATTTCTATTGTAATACATTAGAGTCTTGTACACGTGACAATCATGTATTGGGCTTTTTAAAAGTTGATTATGATTTCCCATATTATTATATGGTGTTAGACCTTTATTCTTATTTTGCTTCCGCATTTATTGTTATTATTTAGGTTTTAGGCTGATTTGTCTTAGTGGGATACGATGAGTGTCATCACATCCATTTTTGGGTCATGAAAGATGGTATCTGAGCCCAAGTTCATAGGTCTCACGTGTATACAAACAAAGTCAAAGTAGAGTATTGTGGATCAGTATGAAGACGTCTGTACTTATCTTTGAGAGGCTTTGAAGACTATTAGGAAACTTTCTTTTTGTTTATTCCTTCTTATCATGAGTGATTACTTTAGCTAGTACTAAGTGTGGCATATTATCTTGGTGGATGGCGAGGACTAGATCTTCTATTGGTGGTAATGGAGGAGAGGTAGTGCCTGAGCCAGTTATTGAGACCCCAACTAGGGGTAAGGGTCGAGCCCGAGCCCGAGCTAGAGGCTGTGTCTATGGAGTGACACTAGCTAGAGGTCATGCCCATAGAGTGATACCATAAAGAGGCTGTGACACAGAGTTCTCTCCTGAGCCAGAGGTCAATGAAACAGTGGACCAAGTTCCTTTAGAGTATGCCACTGCACCATTGCTTCAGAATACCTTATTGAGGGTGTTGGTGTGCTCGAGAGCTTTACTCAGCATGGTGGTACGAGAGGTACACCACGGGGTTCACATACTAGAGTGAGGGCTCATACCTAGAGCAACTTCAAGTTCCAGTGGCTTAGGATCCGATGGGCCAACCACTACTTAGTCCCGTGGTTGAGGTTTTCCCGGTATTGGCAATTAGGGTTCAAGGTGATACCTTAATGGTTCTAACAGAGGATGAGCAGCACATGTATGAGAGGTTTCAGAAGATGGAGCCACCCTAGTTTCTGGGTGGAAAGAAAGAGGACACTCATGAGTTCTTGACCACTTGGCGAGAGTTGCTGGAGATTGTAGGGTTAGTCGAGTCACATGGAGTCCGGTATGCTACTCTCCAGTTTTGTGGGGCAGTGAGAGAGTGGTGGAGAGTTTATTGGGGGTCCTTGCTAATTGGATCTCCACTAGTGACTTTGGAGATATTTGCCAGTGTCTTTTATGACCGTTTCATTCGTCGGTACGTGAGAGAAGACAACCGGCTTAGATTTGAGAGTTTGAGGTAGGGTAGCCTCACTGTTACTGAGTATAATGCTCACTTCTATAAGCTATCTAGGCATGCCCTATCCATTATCCCTAATGAGGCGAAGAGAGTTCACAAATTTATGAGGGGATTGACTTATTCCATCAGCTTGGATGTGTTTAGATCAGCCCATGATGGGGCTTCCTTCCAGTCCATTGTGAGCACCACCAAGAAGGCGGAATTGATGGGGAGAGAGGGGGGTTTAATGACCCTAAGAGCTTATTTAGATTGGCTTAAAAGTTGGTCAAACCTACTTTAAGTCATTTTTAGTTTTTGGAAATGTTTGTAAAGGTTAAAAATAAGTTAAAAATCAAAAGTGGGTCTCCCCCTACTTTTTACTTTTTAACTTAAAAGTTATTTAAATTTGACTTATTATTTTTTCACTTAAAAACTACTTTTTTTAAGCCAATCTAAACGGACTCTAAGAGGGCCCATTCATCCTATCAGATTTCTGGTGACTCATTTGGAGGATGGGGATTCTATAGAGGGAATGGCTCTTTCCCGCATTGGGGACTAGTCCATGCTTCTATGCTGACATCTGAGGTGGTCAGGAAACTTGTGGTTCTCACAGCGCAAGTCAGCGTTCATATGATTCACAATAGCGATCTGTGGGGTGAGGCAGTTATAGTGGTCCTTCAAGATCATCACAAAAGTCCCAGACTAAGAGATTTTTCTTTAGTTATGTAGATCCCGATCACATGATTTGGCAGTGTCCTTTGTAGAGGGGTCGAGAAGGACCCAGTCCTTTAGTCCAGACCAAGTTACCAAGACAACAAGCCAGAGGCCAGGGTAGAGTTTAGTCTGGCAGAGGTGGTAAGATTTCTAGTAGTGGTGCTACAAAAAAATAGAGTGGGGGTAGAGGTACCACCCATACTGGAGGTGGTAGATGAGGTCAGTGTTATGCATTCCAGGGAGACCCGAGGCCGAGGCTTCTGATGCAGTTATTACAAGTATCATCCTAGTTTGACATCAATATGCATCTGTACTGTTTGATCTAGGGCCTACTTTCCCATATGTGTCTTTTTTATATTTTGCAGTTGGGTTTGATATGATGTGTGATAACATGTTTGTGCCTATTCATGTTTCTAGACCTGTGGGTGAGCCCTTAGTGGTGGATCGAGTCTATCGATCCTGTCTTGTTCCTTTGGCGGGGTATGACACTTGAGTAGACTTGATTATTCTGGGTATGGATTGACTATCTCGTTATTATGCTATTCTTAACTGTAATGCTAAGACTGTGACCTTAGCCTTTCCAAGTGTTCCGGCGCATGAGTGGAAGGGTTCTAGTGGTTCTTACCCTAGCAGGGTTATTTCTTTCATCCTTGCTCAAAGATTGGTAGATAGCTGGTGTTTTTCCTTCCTAGCCTTCATCCAGGACAATAGTGTTGAGTCACCTCCCATAAAAACCGTTCTTCTAGGGAAGGAGTTTCAAGATGTGTTCCCTTTTGATCTAGCTGATGTTCCTCTTGATAGGGATATTGATTTTGCTAGTGACTTGGAGCCGGGCACTAAGCCCATTTCTATTCCTTCCTGTCATATGGCACCAACTGAGTTGAAGGAATTGAAGGATTAGTTACAGGACTTGTTGAGTAAGGAGCTTATTCGTCCTACTGTTCACCTTGGGGGCCCCCAATATTGTTTGTGAAGAAGAAAGATGGGAATATGAGGATGTGTATTGACTACAGACAGTTGAACAAGGCAATGATGAAGAACAAGTATCCTCTCCACGTGTTGATGACTTATTTGATCAGCTTCAGGGAGAAATGTTGTTCTCTAAGATAGATTTGAGGTCCGGTTACCATCCGTTGAAGATTAGAGCATCAGGTGTACCTAAGACAACTTTTCAGACTCGATATGGTCATTATGAGTTTCTAGTGATGTCCTTTGGATTAACTAACACCCCTGTAATTTTCATGGAGTCGATGAACGGGGTGTTCCATCCTTACTTGGATTCGTTTGTTATTGTCTTCATTAATGATATATTGGTGTACTCTAAGACTGAGGAGGACCATGTTTGACACTTGAGCATTGTACTTAGCGGTTGAGGGAAGAGAAATTGTATGCTAAGTTCTAAAAGTGTGAGTTCTGGCTTAATTCTATGGCATTCTTAGGACATGTGGTGTCCAATGAGGGAACGGTTGGCCGGCTACTATAGATAATTTATTCAGAGTTTCTCTACAAATAAACTCAAGCTCAGAATGCTTGCCTCAAATACAAGTTCAAGCTCAACAAAAGCATTCAAATGCCTTCACAACAAGTATAATTCCATGCTCACACAAAATTCCTCAACAATTTAATATTCCGGAATCAAATACAACTCTCACACTCACAAAGATGAACATATGCATAACTTTACCCATAGGCTTGCCCTTATTTTCCAATCAACATTCGTTTCACCTCACTCAAGATCACAAAGGTCTTTTCAAGGCTTGTAACTGGTTGAGTGTAAATGTATGATCATTTTGGCTTAGTGGATTCTACCTTCATGAACTATGGCCTGAAAATCACTTTTAATCCTTCTCTTTCACATTCAAACATGTTCACAATCCACCGCATTATTCAAATAAGCATGACTCATTGGATACCCCATTTCTTTTGCTTCTTTCACACACTTTATTTCACAAACTTTTATCTCTTTCAGTCTTTTTCACCATTTCTTTTCTTTCTCTTTTTTTTTACACGGAGGGGTTCCATTTTTTTCAAACTATGCTTCAAAGGGAGTTTTTTCACACTTCTTGACTTTCCTTCTTTTTCACCACACCCCCCACTTAGGCTTTTGGACTAAGTTGGCTATTCAACAAACCAATACTTCATGAAGGTTATAGGTGATGGGACAAAGAGGTCAAAGTTGCTCAAGTTTCTTCCAAAGAAAAGGATAGGCTCAAAAGGTGTCAAGCAAGGTTCACACTTCTCACAAGGTGGCCACAAAGAGGTATTCTATCAATTTGGTTCACTCTTCAAAACTTTTTCCTAAAATCATTTCAATCGCTTGCTTCAATCAATCAATTGGACTTACGGGGAAAATTCTAGGTGTCATCAAGCACAATATTCAAGACAACCTCACCACACACGACATTCGACACAATTAGCAAACAAGACTTTACACTTTCTCGTGCAATGATCATCACAAGAGATTGACTCGACAACCGGCTAGTCACAACAAGATGCTGGAGTTCACATATGACCTATGTAACTCAATTTTGCCTCATCGTAGACGCACATTCATATCATTCAATTGAGAGCACTATTATAGTCATCGATATTGACCACAACCGACACTCAAAAATGCAAGAGAACCGCCACAATCACACACAAAAGAGGTAGTAAAAATTTTAAAATTGGTTCAAAACAATTTGCACATTAAAAACAATAGACCAATATGGATCAAAAACCAAGATATATATAAACACAAGATAAGATCCAACATTCACAAAACCAAAACAAACAACACAACAATATCCACAAAAACAGCCGGATAGAGGTAGGTATGGAAATACCTCACCCCGCCAAACAAAAATAGCAGTTGTCCTCAAATGCAAAGAAATACAAAAATAGTCTAAACAGTAACAAGAATGGAGTAAAGAGAATCATCCTGCCAGGCTAAGCCTGGGGTAAAGTCTGCATGTCTGAAACTCCATTTGTCGGGGCATCAATGCCGGAATCAACAACATCGTTGGCTCCACTGGAGCCCACCATAGACGTATCTCTGAGCGATGCCTGCATAGCCGTCTCCACCATTGCTCCCTCAAGATCTGCCAAATCATCATATACAGCCTCATCTCTAACACCCAGCGGCTCCTCATCTGTCTTTGCCTCAGACTCAGCCTCTACCTCACCAGCTTGAGCAACATCTCCAGTCGTAGTAGCCGGAGGAACCTCGAAACTGGATGGAATATCAGTGCTCGGCATCTCGGGAATCTCCACCGTCCCAAACAATATCGATAAATCCAGGTAATTTAGCTGGTCCACATCCTTCCTCAGCCTAATAACATCCTCCTTCAAGGCCGTGATAGTATCCGTAGCACTCTGGCTCTGTTCACAAGTCTCAACCCTCACCATAAGGGCATCCAATGCCAACTTGTGGCCCTCAATCAATGCTCTATGCTCCCTCATCTCAGCCCTAATCAGGGCCAAGGCGGCCGCAATCACCCGCTCTATCAACCTCAACTCGAGAGGCACACACATCGGTAGAATGAGCCAGATGACCCATCTTATAAAGCATGGCCTGGGTGATTGGGGGCCGGGAGGCGGCAGCAGAAGAAGAGGGAGGGGGTGCAGCAGTAGTACTAGGGGTTCCACAAGTAGAGGGACCAGATATACCTGTAGGCCCACTGGCCTGAGGGGGCATGATTGCCTCAGTCAGCAACATATCAACATCGACCTCCGGAGATGTATCTACCGGAGCAGCCCTCCTCCTGTTGGCTTCATCTTTGAAGTACTCGACCCTAATGCATCAGATGTTAGTAGAAGAGGTGGGGGTCACCTCAACATCTGTCTTCTAAACCATGGGAACACGAGCCCGATGGCATAGCTTGGTAATCAGCACGGGGAAAGGAAGTGAGGTCTGGCTCTGCTTGGCCCTCCTGGCCATCTCTTGCTCAATCAGCAGCCCCAAGTTCAGCCTCTGGTGATCCATAATCGACCCTTGACAGGCCGCCTTCAGATGGCGGAGGATGGACTCATTCTGTGAGGGCATGATGGTGCTGCTAATGAACCCGAACCAGTATCTGGTAGCAACGTTCAGGTCCTTCTTCTCGATCGGTGCACCTACCTCAATCCACCTGGGAGTAGCATCAAAGAGGAGGGGTGCTAGCCAACGCTTAAGATCCTCTAGGGTCTTCTTCTTGACCAAGTTGGGCTAATCATGCATGAAATCCCGAGAACACCCAAGTACTGCATTTATGTTCGAGATGTTGTATTTCACCTTTCGGCCTCAAACCATCACCTAATCCACCGGATTGAACATGCTGGCCTTCTTCTTCACTTTAGGGACCAGCTTTTCGTATGCTGCATAAAACTCCCGGACCCAAGAAGGAATATAAGGGCCTCGGGGTTTTGTAAACACCTCAAATTTGTGGAACTTCAAGGTGTTCAATACCTCAAGATATCTGTCCACCACACCTTCAGTGGGCAACCGCTTCTCTTCGAAGATGGTCCTCGAACCCTCGGCCTTTAGTCTATCGAGTGACCAGGGAGGAGGACCCTGAATTGGTGGTGTCTAGACTACTGTCTGATCTGGGGCTGGAGGAGGCATTGGGATCCTAGACGGATCATTCATCGACTTGGAGCATAGCTGCGCTCTCCTCGCCTGCAGGAGCTGGTCATCTTCCGTCTCAGAGATTGAAGCCGGAAAACTATCCTCATACTGACCCTCACAGCCGGAGGGAGTGAGGTATGTAGAGTAAATACCCTCACTATTAGAGCTCTCCTCCGCAGGTGTCGGCTGCACAGGGCCCTTCCCCTTGCCCTTGCCTTTTCCCCCTCTTGGAGGAAGTTTAGTTGTCGGGGCCCGGGAAGCAGCAACTTCCTCATTTATAATTATTCCTCGTGTCTTCTTCCGGGGTGGTTGATTTCTACCAGTGACTTTGGGTCTAGCCATACCTGCAAAACAATGTGGAAAATGTTAGATGTAGTTAAGAAAAATTTAAGGGAAACAGTTGCAGGAAGACTCGCTGAACCGATCGATGAGTCGCAAAACACCTTTAGCGAGCAACGTTGGGATCGCCGAAGGTTCCAGAATGAAATCTACAAAAATACAGGACAAGTCAGCGATGTCCAGGGCCATTCAACAGATCACCGACACCTTTCGTCGAACTAGAAGTAGCTCGCCAAAAGGTACAGAATAATATCAGGAATTAGGGGCGCAGAAGGGACTTTCACCCCAAACTTCAAAATCTAACCCGCAGCCCATGAAAACAAAACTAAACATTCATATCATGCAATTCAACTAAGTCCCAGAAGACCCATGCCCACGGGGTACTCAGTCTTCCCCCGATTTGGAAAAAAATTGCTAATTGACGTGGTTTGCCCTTATGAATCACGTCAACCGCTCTATCATTGGGCAAAATTCGACAACTAGAGGAGACACTTGGTCCTCTCGAGTGTACCATGCTCTGTTAATCTTGGTCATGCCATCGATGAGATTAGATGCTATTTCGAATGGTTTTTGCATTATACCACCTTGGACAAGTTGATCAGCCACACCTTTGTTCACCGAGTCCAAACTCCTGTAGAAGTGTTGTAACAACACGTTGTTTGGAAGCCCGTGAGTCGGACATTGAAGTAACAACTTTTAAAATCTCAGCCACGTCTCATGGATTGGCTCACCCTTCAAACGTTTGAAGCCCTGAATATCGTCTCTCAATGACATCATCTTTGAAGAAGGAAAGAACCTTACGAAGAACACCTCGGTAAGTTCATCCCAAGTGGTAATGGAATCCCTCGGTAAATCAGCTAACCATTTGGTAGCCTCCCCCATCAAAGAAAAAGGGAATAACCGGAGACAGACTTATTCTTGTGAGATGTTTTTGAATGAGAATGGACCACATACATCCACAAAGTTCCGAATATGATCACGGGGATCCTCATGAGCCAGCCCTCCATATAATTCTTTCATTTGCAAGAGTTGCAACATTGTTCTAGTGACATGGAAGACAACATTCCCCGTAATCGGAGGTAAATGTATAGCACCAATGCCACCCAATTGAATTGGGTCATTGACATCATTCAGATTTCCGATATCATTTTGGTGGACAACTTGGTTACCGTTGTAGCCGTTCACACTCATCTCGTCCTTTGTTCAAAAGCAGCCAACAACAAACACAAAACAAAGTAAGTCGATTCAACTACAACATAAGAAAATCACAATCTAAAATTCAATAAGATAATTCTAAACACCACTCCCCGACAGAGGCGCCATTTTTGATAAACGCTCAACTACACCTCATCCAATACTAGGTGTAGTCGATCGTAATCTAGTATAAAACCCAACAAATGAGTTGGGGTCAAACTCACAGGGAGCGGTACAAGTTTAAATTCAATTACAAAGTTATAAATGTGGTCTAATCGGTTATAAGAATAGAAATTATCGAAAATATTTAGAGAAATCGAAGGGTTTGACAATGAATGTCAGATGGGGGGATTGGTTTGTCAATTTGAAAATAGAACAATTACCAAAACAGGGTATCAACAAGTAGAGAGGAATTCTCGGGGAAGTGATCGATTATAGGCTAATTTCACTATATGGGTAATTGGAATTTACTAACAATTGTTAAATCTCAGTAGGTAGGCTAGACTATAGATGCAATAGCTTTCTCTCGAACAACTATTACGATTCAAGCGATTTCTCTCGAACCTTGACAAGCTTAACACTAAAAACAACCCAAAACCTTAATTTATCAACTCTCTCGAGCTAGATAGGTAGAATTGAGTTTAGAATTTACTCTCTCGAGCTGAACCCACATCAACCCAATAACTACAATCATCAATCGAAAACCTTGGCTCTAAAACCTCTTCCTTAAGCAAGCCCAGAACACTAAGTTATATTACATTTGCAACTACAATCCATAGATTAATACACAGTTATCAATTAAACCCACTTTAATTAAGCATTTAAATATTTAAACAACAATACCCATAAGCTAATTAAGCCAATAATCACATGATCACATCCCAAGAGTTGGGGTTTTAGCCACACATCATAAAAAGGAAGAAACAATCACCAATTATGTTAGCCATGAACTAGGTAATGGTTCCCAAGTCTCTACAATGCTTCAAATCAACTTAATTCAAAAAACCCAATTGCAATTCCTCAAAACCAAGTCTCAAAAGCTCTAAGTTCTACAATGAAAAACTCAGAAAAACTGGATGGGACTCGACTTAGATTCTACAATGCTTCGATATCTTTTCTAGTTTTCAAATTTCAATTTATAGTTTCCCAAATTTTGGCCTTCAGGACCATTAGGAGAAGTAAGTCGAGCATCGTCGACCAAGTCAGTGACGCGCCCTTTGCTTCATTCCATCACCGGTTTGCCTTGGATCTTTATCCTTAATGTTCTGTGACTTTAGGGGCTCAAGGTCGAAGTCACCGATCCGTTCGGCGGTGCACCGACTGTCCATTTCCATCGCCAAGCAGGTTCTTCCCTAGACCTGGCATGCTGGAACTTTAGGAGAGCTAAAGAGCCACTCGGTGGCTCGCCGAGTGATCTTGGCGATCACCAGGATTACCTTCCTTCAACTTCGTTAGCTTTTTCGCTCATTTGTGCCCGGTAATGTCCTTGCCTTGCTCCTTAGCCTTCATTGCTGCAAATAAACATTTTAACATTAGTTTAGAGCATAAATTAGGTATTGAGGACACTTAAACTATGAAAACAAAGTCCTAAATGAGATTTCTAGCTATCATTTGAGTTATGATGCTATCATATTGTACAGCTGTGTGTTGTGAAGTGTACTGATCAGAGAGGCCATACTCTGCAAAATTTGGTTCAATGTGTACAAAATGACCTGGTAATGATCTTTTCCCAAGAGTTTCCTTCCATATGTCGAAGAATTCACCCATAATATAGTGTGATTTTTCCTATGAGGAAATCGGTAGATACCTCATCTGTAAAAGAAATAAACATCATGTGAGGCCAACATGCTCGTAATAGAAACTGCTTGAAATTTGTGTTGTACCATTGCAATGCAATGACAATGTGGAGAAAAGTACTAGAAAGTTATAAGATGTTCTAAAATATTTTATAAAACTCTGTATGGATCCTTAATCACCAATCCTTGGATGAATGAGGGTTGTGCTCGAGAGGCTATGAATCGATTGGACCTGTCAATCGAATTTCCCACAAATATCTAAAAATATTGACTTAATTCTTATCCATCCCATCATAACTTCGTATTTTTCATCTCTACTTCTTTTAAGGTGAAAATAAGTAGGAAGCAATGTCCTTCAACTAGTCCCATCATTGTCTCAAGTAAAAATATGTTTATGTGACAATCTTTTAGCAATAAAAATGCCAAAAGATGTAATTATATTTTTTAGGTAAAGGGAAATAAATGATTTTCTATTCATTCAACATAAAAAGCATAAAATATCATAATCTATCAATGTTTTAAATAAGGCTTCGCAACATAACAAGCATTCAACTGAGAATAAATATCTAAAAGTAATTCATACCTCCATAATTATTCCCCTCAAGTTCTCTGAGTTTATTGGAACAACTTTCCCCACTCACAGCCTGAAGTCACCAAGTCGAGACTGAAATCCTTATATGGGTCAAATATTTAAATGAGTATTATGAAGTAGTGCTTTGTTAGTTCTTTTCTCGAATTCTGAAATACAAACCAAAGAAGTGCAAATAGTGTTTCAAAATTATCATCTACAAATCACCGTAGAGAACATACGATCTTTACCAACAATATATAATGTTTTTGTTATTGCAAGAAAATTCTTGATCAGTTCAATGAATGAGTTGTTGTTAGGAAAAGTCCAACTGGATGACACAATTCTATAAGAATTGAAGCCTTATTTTATGACTGATTGACAATTAGACGAACTAATATTTAGTATGTTATCATCAAGATGTTCTTCAATCTTCACATTTTTATGAGGTAATAGTAATCTTAATGTGGAGAAGTTCTTTAATTTTCTTAAAATATTGAAGCACAATACATGCGGATAATATCACTTATGGACTCTTCAATTTACAAAGTCAAAATCGTGGATAGTGCTATATCAATTAATCATCATCCTATATTAAGAAAAATAATCATTATCAAATCTCACTAATATAAACATCAAAATTAAGTGAAACCCTTATTTTGTACGACTGCAAGGTCTCCATTATCTTCTGAATATATGACTCTGCTTCGATGATCAATCGTTGCCCTCTAATTAGCATATAATACTTGTTCGGTTGTTCTTGAAGTGAAATCCCCAAATAGTTTTGGGGAAACTCCGATGCATTTGCTTGTTCTATTAAGAAAAAAATCACCCCACTATCAAATCTCTTACATGAACGGAAGAGTACTTTTAAAAATTCAACTATACAATGAATCTAGAGGAGAACATGGATCTATCCTTTATGTTGTGTTTACAGACATATGGTGTAGTGGAATACCTTTGAGTATAGGCTTATAAAAACTAAGAGTATTTTTCCATGTTCCATCTTTAATACCATTAATGCTCTCAGTACACTGAGATACTTCTGTCAGTATTTGAGTGTTGACTGTTATGCCTGCATTTGGCCGCCAGTGCAAAATCCTAACAACAAACAAAGTAACAAATTATACACATAAACATACACATCAAAATCTATAAATAATGTTATGCTTCTAGTAAATTTAAAATCGTTACCATTTGATTGTCATGATGTTTATTGCAGATAAAGTTTCCTTTTTCTCTTAGTGAAATATTCACTTGAAAATATATGAAAGTATTCACCTGTATTTATAGCAGGACAAGTACCTTGAACATAAACCAAGCCATTAACTTCATGTCATATATATTAATTTTGTTACTAAAATTTCAACAAACTTACTTTTTTTTCCGCTTATATTCATTAGGTAATTAAATTAATATTTTTCTTCTAATTTGCCTCCAAGATACTAATCTATCTATCTATATCTATATATCTATATTACCTTAAAAATATTAACTCCTAACTTGAATTATAAATTACTATAATATCCCTAACTTAGGTTGTGACTTTTTTGACGAGTTGTTACTTTTCCGATTTTATTAAGTGATAACAGGATATATTATTGGAATCCAGTAAATGCAAGTCACACACTATATTTAGCAGAAAGGGATTATGCCCCCCACGGGTAGATTAAAATTAAATTCATTGGTGCAACTAAGTGGATTTTTATATTAAGGTTGGTTTTCCATGGCAGGCTATCTACTAATGACAAGCTTAGTACATGGGATGTTACTACTAAGTTTGTGTGTCTGTTATGTAATAATGAGGATGAAGTTCTCCACCACTTGTGTTTTCAGTGTGGTATAAAAGGAAACATATGACTCAAATTACTGAAATGACTGGTTATAGCTATAGCTAACATGGATTGGCAAGCTATGGTAAACTGGGCAGTAAAGTTTGGCGGTGTCAAGAGAAGTGGCATAAAATTCATAAAAATAACGTTTGCAGTCGTTGTGTATCGTCTAGCATAAAAGGAGCATGAGTATCTTTCGTATGAAAATCAGGTATGAAGAAAGTTTTTTGAGAATGATAATCTAGCAGGCATACTACAACGCAAGTTTGAAACCCAATCTCTTAGGGTAATTTTCTAGATTTAATGTGTATCCACCCTAAATTTCTGAGTATTGTCGAAGACCAGAAGACTCGTAGAGGGCTGCTAAGGCACAAGACACTGGGGCATGTCCAGTGCATGTGATGGCAGAGAATAGCAAATTTATGACTTAGTGTATATTCTAATTTTGTAATTGTAAATAAAGTTTAAATTACTTACTAAGAAAAACATTCATACTACACTCTTTAAGAATGCAAACACTAATGGAGGGGTCGAAATTAGAAGACAGACAACTATTACTTTCATTATGTTGTTCCATTTAATAGTTCATCATCTTTCATCTTCTAAGTGATAATGCTCAAATTACTCCCAAACCAATTAGATGAGTAAGCGATTTCTAGCAATATAAATATCCAACAATTAAGTCGGGGTCAAATCCCATAGGGAGTGATCAAAATCGAAGAATTCAATATGGAAATTGAGATGTAAAATAATTCATTGCAGCAATTAGGATAAATGGGTGGATGATTCCATAAAATTTCAATTAAGAATTTGAAATTAATTATCACAATTAAACTAAAACAGGATTGAAACAAGTAGAAGAGGATCTAAGGGTGTTGGAGTTTGTGTCAACAACAAATAGGGGGTTGAAGTGATTGATAAACATTGCTAGACAATCATGTATACGCTGGGTAATCATAAATGATACGAATCTTCTTTTGATCTCAATTCGTCATATCACAGAATCTCCTTTCGGTCTCATCCATGTGAAGATACAAATCAACCCAATACCTTATTAAATATCTCTTCCGAGCAGATTTGTTAATTAAAAATGAAACTACAATTTCTCTTCTGAGCAACCTATTGCAATCAAATCCAATTTGTGAGTATTAATCTATTTACCAACTTTCAAGCATCAATCAAAGATCTAAGTAAGGAATAAGTTTGATAAATTAGCCCATAAATTGAAAAAAAACTAAATAGATTAAACATATGAATAAATAGAAGAAAAAACAAAACAAGACACTAGAATTACTAAATTAGAACACCCAACTCTATAATCACACCCCTAGAATTGGGGTTTTAGGGAAGCATTATAAAAGTGAAAAAATTATACCAATTATGCTTTCGGATATCAAAGTGTTGATAATTAGGAATAATCTTCAACACCCACTTAGAATTGAACCCTCAATTGTCAAATAGAAAAATTGTTCAAAATCCCAAAACTACGAAGATATGAAAAAACTAAAGTTTATAACTAAGATACTAAAAGTTTGTTTCTCCGTATGAAAAGATAAAAAAATACATTTTCTATCTCCTTTGGACTATTTATAATTGCCCTAAAAATTAGTTTGAAATCCCATGTGCGACCTGGTCGGTGACATTAGACGGGCTCACCTACTTGATCAGCTCACCCTTTCTTATCTTTATGCTTCATGTATTTGAACCTCATTTGGTGAACTCGAGTGAGTCAACCTTTCACGTTCGGCGAATCACCGCTGACCGCCTTGTTCGCCTTTTTAGCCTTAGGTTCTGTCCAGCCTTCTGTCACTTTAGGCAATGGGATTCTTACCTCGCCTAACTGCTTTAGTGAATCACCATTTTCCTTTTACTTTGATAACCTTCCTTGAATATTTTTAGAAGTGAACACTGACACTTTAGGTGAGATCCAACTGTCTTAGGCAATTCTCAGCTGAGAGTTTTCACTCTTTTCAATATTTTTGGCCTCTTTTGCATAGAATCATACTTTCCTTGTTCTTTAGCCATCGTAGCTGCAACACATCAAAATATCATCAAATACGGACATAAATAGGAGTTGAGGACGTTATTTGTTGAACTAAAACGCCTCAAATGAGTCAAACCCTCAAACTCATCAACACCCCCAACATAAACTTTTGTTTGTCCTGAAATAAATAAAGAACATAATCAGTTCAACAAGGGTGTCTTCAGCAGTGCTCAATGTGAGTTAACATACAAGTGCCATGTTAAGACTACTAACAAGTACACACACTATTCCAATTATGCTTAAAAAGCTTCAAATGATGACTAGCAGGTATCAATCCAAGTTCAAGCACATGAATGCTCACTTATAATGCAAAGTCATGCTACAACAAAAGCATTCAAGTGCCCACACAAAAAAATGATTCAATGCTCTCAGAAAGCTCATCAACAAAGAAGTTAGGAATCACTACAAACTCTCACTCTCCGAAAGAGAAATACATGCAAGCTTCATCCCATAGGTTTGCCAATATTTTCAAATCATCACACAACCCAGTTTTAGAAAGATCTCAAGGGTCTTTTCAGGCTTGTAACGGGGCTGATGGTAAAGGTATTGTCAATTTGAATCAGGGACTTCATCTTTCCAAAGCATTGTTATACTCATATTCACCTCTTCTCAAGATCTTTTCATACTTTTGATCTGGAGAGTAAATCCTTAATTCTGTATTAAACTCATTGGAAACAACTTTTATTTCATCAAGACTTTTTTTCAACCCATTTTCCTGCTTTTTCTCACACTTCGTTTTATAAGGAGGGAGCTCCTAATATTTGCTACAAACATTAAGGCTGAGTCTCACTTTTCTTTATTCTTTTTCACTTGGGTTTCTTTTCTCCCTTCTTTCCAGACCTCGAACTTTGGCTTTTGGCCTAAGTTGTAACCAATGCTTAGAAAAGGATTTATGGGTGAGCAAGTAGGGACATATTTTGTTCAAGAGGCTTCAATGAGGCTAAAAACAAATGGTATAGGCTCAAATGGTGCCAAGCTGGTTTCACACCCTCACAAACACATTTCTAATCGAGAGTACTACCCAACACATCGATATTGAACATGATCGATCTTCAAATATCAAGAATGAATGTACAAGTTCTTTAATCATTTCACCAATCCAAAAATCTCTGGGTAATTGATAGACAGATGAAACTGCCCATATTTCCAAAGGCAAAAATAAAACCAAATATAGTAAAAAACATAGTACTATAGTATCAAACTACAACCCAATTAAAAAAAATACAAATAAAAAAAGGTAATATGCACATATGCACTCACCCCACAAAAATGATAGTAGCACTGTTCTCAATGCTAATATAAAAGAATGAGAATGAAATTGGTGAAAATTCTGTGTAAGGCTATGCTTGTGAAGAACTCTGGTCCCATGGCATGGTAGGAGTAGCAAAAAGTCAGGCATCAGTACCAGACAAATATAGAAGAGGGGTAATGAGTTTTGCATCAATCGAGTCATCAATGCATGTCACATCAAGAGGAGGATGAGTGGAATCCAAAGGATAGACCCCACTAGTGCCAATCTCAGAGGTCTCTAGATGAGATCTCACCAATGTAGACCCCTCGATACATTGTAACACCGCTAATGCCTCTGTACTCACCTACTCATCATCCCGTACAAACTCATCCTCATTGGTGTCTATAGTTGAATCCTCATCGGCCTCCACATCGTCCTACTCTCCCATATTCTCAGACTCATCAATAAGTGGCTGCCTATCTGTCCTCGAAGGCACATCTCCTCTGGTCTCAGTCAGAGGCATAGTTGCTAAAATCTCAAGCATGGGTACATCACCCCACAACATCGATATATCTATGGAATTTAGCTGATACACGTCCACCCTCACATAAACTATGTCACCTCTAAACTTTGTCATCCTAGAAGAACTACTCTCACTATTCTTACTCTTCTTACTCTTCTCAACTCGAGTGGTAAGGTTATCAAGTCTCACCCATAAGAGGTCAAGCACACTCCCTCGTCTGCAAGCTTAGTCCGGAGGGGAGTCAGAGGAGTCTCAATGGCTGTAAAAGTTATACATGGCACCTCCTTATCAAGGCGAGGTTCCCTAACATACATAAAATAGGCAAGGCTGCCAGTATGATATATCGAGACCTATGTAAATGGTGGCCGAGGTTTAGGTAGAGGTGCAACAGGAGGAGGGGGAGCAGGAGACCCAGAAGTAATAGGTGGAGTGTAAGTGATACATGAGGGCTCCACCTTATTAGTGTGATGAGCGATGTCTGACTCTAGGGTAGCAGGGTCCTTCAACAGTGTGGTATTAGGTTGTGTAGGCTTTGTTAAGGCTGCGTCATCCCTTAAGTAATCATCATCAATCCTCCAAATGACATTGGATGAGGTAGGAGTAACTCTTACATCCATATTTTCTCTAAATGTAACTCCAGCCGACTCGCACAACAGGGTGATCAACACTAGGAATGGAAATAAATTTTGCTCTTGCTTAGCCTACATGAGCATCTCTTCTTCTATTATCTGGCCCACATTCACCTTTGCCAGATCAATGATAATCCCAACCAATACCGCTTTTGGGTGACAAAGGATTGATTTATTCTATGATGGCACAACATTGATACTAATGAATCCAAACCAAAAATAAGCCAGCATGTTAATATCCTTCTTCTCAATTTCATCCCCATACACCAACTGATAATGCTCAAACTAGACTCTAAAAAAAATCCAATGAGTAAGCCATCGTAGTCAATAAAATTACAAAACTAAGAATCGAGGTCGAATCCCACAAGGAGTGATATAGCAGAGAATTATATTAAGAAATTTTGAATGTAAATCAATTCATTTGCAGCAATAAGAACATATGGATGGATTATTACACCAAATTTATGAAAAGGTTTTTGTTATCAATAGTCAGAATTAAACTAATATTTCACAAATTAAATGAGAAAAGTAATCTAGGGGTCTGTGGATTGGAAATCGATATAACATAGGGGTAATTGTGTTGCTCTATAGTGCTAAACACTCATGGATAGGTTGGGTTATCTTTAATGACACAAATCTTCTTTCGATCTTATAGGATCAATTCATAGTATCTTCTTTTTGTCTCATTTATGTGCCTAACTAAACAACCCAAGACCTTACACTATTCTCTCTTTCGATGCAGAAATAGGGCAAATAGATCCGACCCATAATCTATATTTCAAGGAAATTACAGACATCAAACATAAATTGGAAGTATCGAACTAATTACCCACTCCAAGCAATCTCTTTTGAGCATCAATTAGAGATTGGAAGTAGGAATTAAGGTTGCCACCTTAAAGAAAAACAAATTAGCCCATAAAGAACAACAATAAAACAAAGAATAACACAATATCCACTACATTAAACCAACAGTCATACCCATAATTTCACACCTAGATTTTGGAGTTTTAGCCACCCATCACAAAATGTAAAGAAGTTCTGCATTTTATGAAAGCAGCCATGGGTACCATGAAATTAAGCAATTATAAGAAATGCCCACTTGTAATTCAACTTCGAATTGTCAATTTCAAGACCAATGTTCAAAACCCCAAGACATAAAGTGTTTTTCAAAAAGTAAAGTTTTTCTCTCTCTAAGACTCTGGAGAAATAGTGTTTAGACTAGTTTCTCTAAAAGATTTAGAATCCTTCTTTCTCTCTCCTTTGGACTATTTATAGTTCCCTTAAATTTGGCCTAATATTCACTGCATGACCATTTTTGGACGTTAGTCGGGCTCGCCGAGCGAATTTGGTAGATCGTTGTTTGCTCCTTAGCTAGCGTTGCTCTTGTTTTGGGCTTCAACTGTTCAAACTTCAGTTGGTGCTCTCATTCAAGTCTTCCTTTTACATTCGGTGGATCACCGAGTACCACCTTGTTCACCTTTTAAGGCTTTACATTTTCCAAGTTTTTTCACCTTTAGCGATGGTCAAAAAGTTTGCATTCTGCATTTAGTGAGACATTGTTCCTCTTTGAGTTCTCTTACCGGCCTCAATTGATTTAAGCCTTGAACAATTTCAATTTGCGTAAGGTCATGCCTATTGGGCGATCCACCCTATTTGTTAGGGGATCAACAATGTGGAGTTTACACTGCTTCTCATCTTTTTGGACATTCTTTAAAACATTCATCCTTGCCTTGTCTGTTAGCCTTCATAGCTACAAATCACAAAAATATCATTAGAATATGATATAACTAGGCATTGAGGACACTAATTGTTGAACTAAATAGGCCTCAAATAAGTGTAAATCTACCACATCAACACCCCCAACTTAAACTTTTGTTTGTCCTCAAGTATATGAAGAACACAGTAAGTTCAACAAGGGTGTGTACAACAAATTTCAATGAGATTTAACATGCAAGTTCCATTACAATACTACTCTCAATTACATGCGACACTAAATCATGATCAAAGAGCTTCAAATGATAATTAGCGGGAATCAAACAAAGCTCAAGCTGAATATAACTTCTTCTAATGCAAGACCAAGTTTCAAGAAATGCATTCAAGTCCCCTCACATAAGAACGATTCCATGATCTCATAAGGTAGATCAATAAATAAGTAAAGAATCAATACAACTCTCACCCTCCCAAAAGAGAAATACATGCAAGCTTCATCGCATAGGTTTGCCCATATTTTCCAGTCATCACACAACCTTATTCATGCAAGATCTCAAGGGTCTTATAGGCTTCTAACGGGGCTGAGGGTTAAGGTATGGTTCATTTAACTCAGTGACTTCACCTTTTCATAGCTTTGATTCAATCATATCAACCTCTTCTCAAGTTCTTTTATTATTTTTTTCATTTCAGAACTCAGCTTTAACTTGTCAATCATTTTATTGGCAACCCCTTTTTGTTTCACAAAATTCTCTTTTTCATTTCAATTTTTCAAAGGTTGTTCATCACAATCATTCTCTTCCTTATTTACATAAGGAGGGCTTCCTTGTTTTTGTAACACACTTCAAAGTTGAGTCTCATATTATCTTTCTTTATCATTCACTTAGCTTTCCGTCATCCTTCCTTTCCACACACCAAACTTAAGTATTTGTTCTAAGTTTGCTATTCAAACAAACAAATTCTTTAAAAAATATTTTGGGTGAGAAGTTAGGAGCAATTTGACTCATAAGGTTTCAATACGATTGTCAACAAATGATTTAGGCTCAAATGGTGCCAAAATAGTTTCACACCCTCAAAAGGTAGTCACAAAAAGATATAGAAATTTGGGTTCCCTCCTAAAATTTCTACCCAAGATAATTCCTTACACTTACCAAAGCTAGAAAATTGGACTAACAAGGAAAATTCAAGGATTCCACAAGCATACTTCAAAATAAAACCTCACCACACATGGCACTATAAACACAATTATATAGCACATCCCAAAAATATCAATAGCTTACGTGGGATGTTCATTGTAAGAAACACATCAAAACAAAACTAGTCCATACAAGATTCAAAAAGATAATTTAATAGTGCAACCACCTCGAATTATTCTTGCAACTCAAACACTAAATACCATGTTCATCATGAGTACTATTCAAAACATTGATATTGAACACAATCGATTCTTATTTTTTTATCAATAAAATCCCAGTAATTTCAATGATTTCCAAAACTCATGGAGAAAAATAAAACAGAGAGAAAGATATAATGATTAAACCAATGGAACCACTATAATAGAAACAAACAAAATACTACAATCATCCAAAAATAAAACTGAAAGTAAAAAAATACAATAAGAGGGGAATGTTGTCTCAAGTGCCCTCACCCCACCAAAATGAAATAGCAGTATCCTCAATGTGAAATAAATAAAAGGGGTACCTAATGCACCTGAAGTGCAACCCCAAGGAGATGTCACAAATGCTGAATTTCGGGAAGCCATCTGAATGCTGAGTAAAGCAGTGGCCAACCAAGTGGGACAAAGAGGGTTTCGACAGGATGTAGCTGATACTTCAAGGATCCGTGAATTCTTAAGGATGAATCCTCCAAGCTTCACTGGTTCAAGCATCACTGAGGATCCGGAAAACTTTGTTGAGAAGCTTCAGAAGGTTTTTGAGATTATGCACGTCACTGATGCTGAGAGAGTGGAATTAGCTGCAAACCAACTGAAGGGTCTCGCTAGAATCTAGTTTTATCAATGGAAGAAGGGTAGAGCTGAGGGTGCACTGAATGTGAGTTGGGCTATGTTTGAGGAGGCTTTCTTGGGGTGTTACTTTCCCCGAGAACTGAGAGAAGCAAAGGCACGAAAATTCCTTACCCTTAAGCAGGAATCTATGAGTTATCATGAGTATAGCCTTAAGTTAAACCAACTTTCCCGTTATGCTTTGGAGATATTTGCGGATATGAGGAGTAGGATGAGTCTATTTGTTGCTGGTTTGTCTCATCTGTCGAGTAAGGAAGGTAAGCCAGCTATGCTAATAGGTGACATGGACATAGCGAGGTTGATGATTCATGTGCAGCAGGTTGAGGAGGATAAGCTGAGGGATAGAGAAGAGTTCAGAAACAAAAAGGCTAAGACATCGGAGAATGAGTCCGGCCAGCAGAAGAGTAATACGAACCGATCTTCGTTCTAACAAAAGCAAAAGGGACCTGCTTCATCATCTTCTAGTGCACCTGCACAAAGGAACAAAGGTGAGTACAATAGTCAGAATTCACAGCATTTCAGAGCTAGACCTGTACAGTCTCAGGGTAGTGTGGCACAAGGAGGTAACTGGGCTTCTGCATGTCCTAAGTATGGTAGAAATCACCCCGGGACGTGTCGTGATGGCTTCACTGGTTGTTTTAAATGTGGTCAAGAGGGTCATTTCATGAAAGGGTGTCCAAAGAATAGGCAGAGTAGTGGAAATAGGGGCAATAGAGCCCAATCTTCTTCAGTTACTCCACCAGACAGAGCTGCACCTAGAGGAGCTACTTCAGGGACTGGCGGAGGAGAAAACCACCTATATGCTATCACTAGTCGCCAAGAGCAAGAGGATTCTCCAAATGTTGTCACTGGTATGATCAAAGTCTTTACTTATGATGTTTACGCTTTGCTAGATCTAGGAGCGAGTCTATGTTTTGTGACTCCATATGTTGCAATGAATTTTTATGTTCTTCCTAAGAAACTTCTTGAGCCCTTCAGTGTTTCTACACCTGTTGGTGAGTCTATTCTAGCTGAGAGAGTTTATCGTGATTGTACAATTTCCGTCAATCACAAGAGCACCATGGCTGACTTAGTTGAGTTAGATATGGTAGATTTTGATGTCAATCTAGGTATGGACTGGCTTCATGCCTGTTATGCCTCAGTCGATTGTAGAACTCGAGTAGTCAAGTTCCAGTTTCTTAATGAGCCAGTTATAGAGTGGAAGAGTAGTTCAGCAGTGCCTAAGGGTCATTTTATTTCGTACCTTAAGGCGAGAAAGTTAGTTTCCAAGGGTTGTGTCTATCACTTAGTCCGAGTTAATTCCTCTAGTGTTGAGACACCTCCTATTCAGTTAGTTTCAGTTGTTAGTGACTTTTCGAAAGTCTTTCCAAATGATCTACCCAGAGTCCCTCCTGAGAGAGAAATAGACTTCGGTATAGATGTTCTTCCCGATACTCTTCATATCTCTATTCCGCCATATAGAATGGCACCAACAGAGTTGAAAGAGTTAAAAGAGCATTTGAAAGATCTCCTAGAGAAAGGTTTTATTCGACCAAGTGTCTCACCTTGGGGTGGTCCGATCTTATTTGTTAGAAAGAAAGATGGTTCTCTTAGAATGTGTATAGATTACCGTCAGTTGAATAAGGTTACAATCAAGAATAAGTATCCTCTTCCGAGAATTGATGATCTCTTCGATCAACTTCAGGGTGCCACTTGTTTTTGTAAGATAGACCTTAAATCAAGCTACCATCAGTTGAGAGTTAGAGAGAGTGATATCCCTAAAACAGCTTACAGGACCCGTTATGGTCATTATGAGTTCCTAGTTATGACTTTTGGTTTGACCAATGCTCCTGCAATATTCATGGACCTTATGAACAATTCAAGCCTTATTTAGATATGTTTGTTATCGTATTCATTGATGACATTCTAATCTATTCGAGGAATGAGGAAGACAATGCTAGTCATCTTAGAATAGTCATTCATACTCTAAAGGATAAGGAGTTATATGCTAAGTTTTCTAAGTGTGAATTTTGGGTTGAGTCTGTGGCATTCTTAGGCCACATTGTTTCCGGTGAGGGAATTAGAATTGATACTCAAAAGATAGAGGAAGTGCAGAATTGGCCTAGACCCACGTCTCCAACTGATATTAGGAGTTTCTTGGGATTGGATGGATATTATAAAAGGTTCGTCGAGGGGTTCTCATCCATTTCGTCCCCTTTGACTAAGTTAACTCAGAAAACAGTTAAATTTCAATGGTCTGAAGCTTGTAAGAAAAGTTTTCAGGAATTGAAAAAGAGGTTGACTACTGCCCCAGTATTGACCTTACCAGAGGGTACGTAAAGCTTGGTGGTTTATTGTCATGTGTCCAGAGTCGGTTTGGGTTGTGTGTTAATGTAGAATGGCAAAGTTATAGCTTATGCCTCCAGACAACTTAAGGTTCACGAGAGGAATTACCCAACCCATGATCTAGAGTTTGCTGCCATAGTATTTGATTTGAAAATATGGCGCCATTATCTTTATGGTGTTCATGTGGATGTGTTCACTGATCAAAAGAGTCTTCAGTATGTATTTAGTCAGAAAGAGCTAAATCTCAGACAGAGAAGGTGGTTAGAGTTACTCGAGGATTATGACATCAGTTTGTTGAGGATGCTACTTGGGAAGCTGAGGACGATATGAAGAAGAGATATCCACATCTCTTTGAGCCCAGAGAAATTCCAGATCAAGGTACTAATTATCTTCTTAGTACTCTTTAATTGATGTACTAAATGTGTTAGATTTGCTTGTTGGGTGTTTGAGATTGATGTTAGATGTTACACCTTAGCCTGCTAAGAGTAATCTCATTAGAAGAAGAATGTTCCTAAGGGGGAGATATTGTAACACCTCTCTATTTGAAAGAACTAGAAATAACTAGAATTAGAAAGAAAATGTTTTTGGATATAATCAAATTTGGAAATTTTGACACAGTTAAGCTAAGTATGAGTTTTGAGTCAACATTAAACGACCATAAATCCTAGATCAAGAGGATTTAGGTGGGCTACAAGATACCATAGGAAATATCTTTGAATTTTCTTTCCAACGCCATCGAGTTTGCTCATTTTTGAGTTCGTATAAGGGAGATACGCCAATTTGAAGTCGGGCTGTCTAGATAAGGAAAGTCAAAACTAGATTTTAGGAGGGTATTATGGTCTTTTCACTACCCAATTAATTAAATTCGTTTTTTAATAATTAATTTGGGGTCTAAACTTAATTGGTTCAGTTTACGCTTCATAGTTATAGTTGTTGGTTAGAGAAACTCCCACAGAAGTATATTTATTATATATATATATTCATTGAGTTGTTATTGTATTTGTCAATACATTGAGTTGCTACCTACTATTTAAATGCTTTATATAAACTGCATCTTTAGCGTTGGTTATTTATACATTGAGTTAAGTGTCCATGAGTTGAGTAAAGCTAAGGTAAGTGTTTCTTCATAATTCAGTTCAAGCTTATGTCATGTTTAGTTTTCTGCTCGCATGCTCGTACATTCAATGTACTGATGCCATTGGCTTGCATTGTTTTATGATGCAGATACAGGTGATCAGGATCAGCATCCAGTGCCTCGTTGATCCAGTCGAGAACTTAGAGTCAGTTGGTGAGCCTCCTTGCTTTCCTGAGGATCCCCTTTTTACATTGTTTTTAACATTTTCAGTTGTTAGGATGATCGGGGGTCTTTTCCCGACATCCCTCATAGTTTAGAGGCTTCATAGACAGAGAGTTATTTGTTCTTTAGTCTTCCCATTTTCAGTTGTCTATTGTAATACTTGAGTTGCCACTTTGGCTAAGTTGAATGTTTGTTTCTAAAACATTCTAAGTTTAGTTGAGAAAGTTGAGTTTATATTGCATTTGAATTCGCTTATTAATGCTTAAAGTCTTCCACTGAGAGTCTAGCCAGGTCAAGGGTTCACTTGGGGCCAGAAATGGTTTTCGAGTGGCAGTTCCACCCAGGGTGGAGGCTCGGGGCGTGACACACCATGTGTTGGTCATTGCAACAATAACTTTGGGAATTGCAACCAAGTTTCATGGAGAGGCTCACCATCCACTCTCGTGTAGTTTTGGATGCTATCTATAAATTTCACCGTCTTCAAAGGAGGAAATTTTTTTTCATGAAACACCTCCGTTAGTTCCTCCCATGAAGTTATGGAATCATGCGGTCGTTCGGCCAACCACCTTTTTGCTTCTTCCGTTAAGGAGAAAGGAAACAACCTTAAATGTGTGGACTCTTGTGAACTATTATTGAAAGTGAAAGGACCACAAATATCCACAAAGTTCTAGAGATGTTCATGGGGTCTTCATGAGCAAGACCAGCAAACATCCCTCTCATCTGGAGCAATTGCAACATTGTTCCGGTTACACGAAACAAAGCTTTCCCAGTAGTAGGGGATAACTGGATTGCTCTTGTGCTCTTGACGACATTAACATGCATGTCATCAATATCTCTAATGTTATCATTTAGCCCATAGTGACTTGCATCATCACATCCATTTGCATTCATATTTCCACCTGCAAATGGGGCACAACATCACCAAACGTTACTATATTCTACTACAAACAAACAAGTATACAGATTATCTTCACAATCTGAATTCTTATCCACGACTCCATTTATTATAAAACTCAAATTACTCACAAAATAATTAAAGGCGTTAGTGATTGCTAGCTATATAAATACCCAACAATTGAGTCAGGGTCGAATCCCACAGGGAATGATCTAAATTGAAGAATTCATTAAGGAAATTAAGATGTAAACTAAATAATTATAGCAATTAGGACAAATGGGTGGATGATTCCACCAAATTTCAATTAGTAGTTTGAAATAAATTATCACCATTCAACTAAAATAGGGTTTATACAAGTAGAATATGATCTAGGGGTTTGGGAGTTGGTGTCAACGTCATACAAGGTTTAACCAAGTAGAATCCAAATTTGAATTGAACCCTCAATTGTCAAATAAAAAAATTGTTCAAAACCTCAAAACTATGAAGTTATTAAATAAAATAAAGTTTTTAACTCAGATAATAAAAGTTTGTTTCTCAAGATGAAATGATAAAAGAAAATTTTTCTCTCTCCTTTTGGCTATTTATAATTATCCCAAAAATTAGTATGAAATCCCATGTGCGACCTGGTCGGTGACATTAGTCGGGCTCACCTACTTGATTGGCGGATCGCCACCTTATTCTTTAGCTCGCCCTTTCATGGCTTCAGGCTTCAGGTGTTTGAACCTTAGTTGGCGAACTCGACTAAGTCGGCCTTTCACGTTCGGTGAATCACTGATGACTACCTTGTTCGCCTTTTTAGTCATCACTTTGGTCCAGCCTTCTATTACTTTAGGCCATGGAATTCTTACTTCGCCCAACCACTTCAGTGAATCACCGTTTGCACTTTACTTCAAAAACCTTCCTTGAATATTTTCAGAATTGAGCACTGTCACTTCAGGCGAGATCCAATCGTGTTAGGCGATCCGCCAACTGTTTTAGGCAATTCTCAGCTGGGAGTTTTTTCAATGTTTTTGGCCTCTTTTGCATAGATTTATCCTTGCCATGTTCTTTAACCTTCATTGCTGCAAAATATCAAAATATCATCAGATAACGACTTAAATAAGCATTGAGGATGTTGTTTAGTGAACTAAAAGACCTCAAATGAATCAAAATATCATACTTATCAATAAGCTATCTAAAACTGCTATTTTTATTTCTGCTCTTACCAGGATTACCACTCCTAATTTGAAATGAAGGGATAAATATATTAAGTTTTCTAGTTATTTATTTCAGCTATAGTTTCACCTAAGTCTTTTTTTTAAGATTGTATTTGATACAAGAAATTCGAGAGGCGGAGATAAACTATTGAGGAAAAGAATGACGTTTAACCCACCCCAATGCCTAACTTCTACATGGAAACCCCACCAAAATTTGTACTCAGGAAGGTAACGCATGATCTCAGATGTCACCCCTGTTAATAATAGTGCACGTGCTACTCAGTAGTTGCAATAGATTAGGACTTTAGTTACTTTAGAGTAACTCAAGCAATATAGAACTGCACACATTTTATCTATTCCTTTTTCCTAAGATTTAGCTTAGCATAATCAGTCTACTTGGCTTTGTTTATAAATAGTACTGGAAACTCATTAATAAAGACAATTTTCAGTCTACTTCTCTGCAATTATAGTTAACACGCTAATTCATTACTTCAAGAAAATACATTAATGTGTTATCTTGACATCCTCAAAAGAGTTAGGTAGTTTTTTTTACTTTACCTAGTCTTTACAAACTTATAAAAAAAGGTTTTATTTGTTTGATGTTCTTATTTTAATTTTATTGATGAATTTCCTGGTGTTTTATTTGTTGCTTTCCGTCCTTCATTTTTTTTATTTTTCTGCACTACTTATGTAGTCCTCGTGGAATTGTATATCTAGCTGAAGAGAAACGTTATTTTTGTGTCGATGGTGGATCAAGGTGATTTATTCTTATTGTGGAAAAAGACGGTGAGCTAAGCTAGTAAAACTTTACGTTTGTTCTTAGAAATGTGTCATTAATGTACTTCCTACTGCATTTTCAATTGTGAACTAGATAGTTGTCCTTAAAAGATATTGAATTATGAAACTGGACGTCTATTAGTTGTTAAATATAAGTTATCAGTCTCCTCTTTTATTTTCAAGGATCATTATGCTCATCTCTTTTAAGTTGAGGGTCTAGCTGAAAACCTCCCTAATCCCATAGATGATGGTATAAGGTCTGCATATATCCTATACCTTCCCCCTACCCAACTTGTGGATTTATATGTTGGGAAAGAAAAGCACAAACAAAGGTGCACGATAGGCTAAAAGCAGAAGAAAACTCAAACTGAAAACCTCCCTAATCCCATAGATGATGGTATAAGGTCTGCATATATCCTATACCTTCCCCCTACCCAACTTGTGGATTTATATGTTGGGAAAGAAAAGCACAAACAAAGGTGCACGATAGGCTAAAAGCAGAAGAAAACTCAAACTGAAAACCTCCCTAATCCCATAGATGATGGTATAAGGTCTGCATATATCCTATACCTTCCCCCTACCCAACTTGTGGATTTATATGTTGGGAAAGAAAAGCACAAACAAAGGTGCACGATAGGCTAAAAGCAGAAGAAAACTCAAACTGAAAACCTCCCTAATCCCATAGATGATGGTATAAGGTCTGCATATATCCTATACCTTCCCCCTACCCAACTTGTGGATTTATATGTTGGGAAAGAAAAGCACAAACAAAGGTGCACGATAGGCTAAAAGCAGAAGAAAACTCAAA